>VZTO01022692.1:124491-135265 GCA_013400615.1 Syrrhaptes paradoxus
TTGCACAAGTCCAGGTAGATGACGTCAGTTGCCCTTTCTCCATCCACCAGCGCCATGGCTCTGTCATAGAAGGCCACCAAATTTGTCAGGCACGATTTTCCTTTGGTAAAGCCGTGCTGGTTGTCGTCAATAACCTGCTTGTTTTCCATGTGCCTTAAGTTGCTAATTTGATAGCTGTGCTATCAAGTCTTAAATATGGTTATCCAAAGAAGGAGGAGTTGGCAATAGGGTAGGAGGAAAGAGGCTGTGGAGTGGAAGTTCCCACTAGAACAAAATGTTTCAACTTAAAATAGTAGAGTCTTTAATGAGCATAACACTACCCTTATACATCAGTCTCAACAAAAAGTGTGCGGTGTGCCCTAGTAGCTTTTTAAGGCTAAATGTCACAAGTTTGTATTATAAATATGTATCTCTGTACAACCTGTTTGTGGATAGCCAATGGTGGTGTATTGCTTAGCTCTTGGTATAATGTTGTATTTCAATATCCCATTTTATGTAGACTTACTAAGTAGGAATTCCTGGATGTATTCTGATGACTTTATTTGGACTTACTAGGTTATTTCTCCCAAGGTGGAAAGGAAATAAAATTTTCTTCAAAGAGCTGTGGAGTTTAGTCTGGGGTTTTAAGAGCAGTTTCCACAACCACCCCCTTTTCCCTCGATCCTCTGTAGGTTTAAACTGCCTGCCCATCGTAAGCTCAGTCCACGCTGCCAGCTTTACATTTGTGGGCTGAAATTTTTACTGCACTTCATTTTCCTTTCCTCACCCCCTTGACCCTCCACAGCTCTTGTGAGGGATTTATACCAGCATTGTGGTTAGGTCTTTGGGAGAGGCAGAGAAATTGTTTCTCCCTTGATGGTGCTGCTTGTATCCTAAACAGTAGCTGTTGTGGTGGCACAGGCGTTCTTATGATTAGGTTGTTGTTCTGCTCACTCTGTGCTATGGACCTCTTGTAAAGACTAATATACTTTTCTAATCTCTCTTTGCTGCTGCTGCTGAAGTCACGTTTGTATTTCTACAAAGCTGGTGACTAACTTCCACAGACTCTGTCCAATTTCTGTGCTGCTGCTTCCCGGGCAAGGTTGTACAATCCCTAAAATATTGATTTTTCAGGGATTGCACAACTTTCTAGAGAACAGGAGCTGAATGAAGATTGTCTTGGACCTGGCTCTGAGTAATTCTTATAGCACTGCCAGTTGTCAGCATATTAATTTTCCTGCCCAGGTAGATTTTAACTCATGCAAGTCAGTTGTGTGTTTTGGAAATTATTCCAAGCTTGTTTTTATCATCTGATCTACTGCTTATTTGAATGCATATGGTTCACGTGCACTTCTGTATCTTGTTGAATCCCCTTGTCCCTGATCCTTTTGTGAACCAGCAAAGACATGCACCTGTGTGGGCCAAATCCTGCCCAGGTGAGCACTGAATGTTGAGAGCGCTTCGATCATTAAGATTTTACCCCAGTACCTAATGATCATCTACATGATATATAAATCACAGTAAAAATAGGGCCTGATATATAAAAGGTCAGGAATGCTAGTATGCATGCAAAGATGTATGTGAATTTGCTTTTGTAACTTAATGATATTTGGCTAAGGACCTGCTGCACAAATGACCAATTTGATAACTTGATGGTTGGTTGACTGAAATGACAGTCATTGTGTATGCAAAGTAAATATGTGTACATATTCTGTTCATGAATTTTCTGCCAAACCTCATGGAAACCAGACAATTTTATTTCTCTCATATTCAGATTTCTATTTCTGGTCTTGAAGCAGTTTCTCCCTTGCAATTTGAGAGAGACTTATTAAGGAGGTTATAAAATTTTAAAGAGAATAAAAACCCAATTAGAATGGCATGAAATAGAATTAGAACAATTGATTGAAAAAGTTATTTTCTTATGTCTTCTACTTCACCATTAACAGCATTACTCGTATTAGCTGTTAAAAATGGACAAAGATTGTTACACATCTTTTAACAGTAGAAAAGAGGTTCTGAATCTTACTTATTTTTACTTTCAAGAAGTTGAAGTCTGACTGCAGATCAGTGTGTAGGTTTCAGTGAACTAGCTTTCCTCCTTTGTAGGAATGCAGGTAAGTGAATGAAAGCAAGCTCTAAGAGATGAGCAAACAATGTTTAATATTCTGGAGGTTGTGATAGGGTTATATTTATTTAAAAAATCAGGGATAACTAAAACTGATCTCTCAGCAATGGCATTTCTGTTAGACTAGAGGTGTTTTGTTTCTTCTTTTTCCCATTGTTCATTTCTTTGTCAATTGGATATCATGTACATCAGATTTAGATTACAGAAGAATTTTTAGAATAATATAGAATGACCTCTAGACACTGTATATACTCTAATGTATCTTTTGGAGAATGAATTGGATTTACATATTTGCTCAAATACTGTTTCCAGAAGTTAGTGTTCCTGTAGGAATATGTCTAGACTTCTTGATATGTAGGAATTATTTGTATAATGCTTGTATTTAAATAAATTTGCATATTGTCAAGGCACATTAGGGCATGCTATCTGGCAAATTTTTTCATACAGTACAGCTGTGAAAACTGAAGTCAGTAAAAAGCAAAGGGGATAATGTCCTTTATTATTTTTCCTATGTCTGCATTTTTTTTTTAAAGTCTAATTAGAACTGGGGAGATTTTTTCAGTGGCTAGGAAATTTAAAGAAGCAAAAATTACATAATGACCTAGATTGGTCTAAACATGAACCCAGTCTACTTTGTTCATGTCAAAGGAAAACTTACAGATTTACCCCTGAATAACTTTTGCAGAGTGTACAGCATTTTAGTTAAATACTTTGTTCTGATTCAACACAAACTAAATTTTTTCCCAGATTTTTTTTTCTTTCACAAGTGAATGAGAAGAACATTGTTTGACAAGTTCTAACCTGATCATATTCTAGCTATTGCAAGTAAACTAGACTAGGAAGCCCTCAAAAACTGCTTACCCAAATTTTGTAATCTGGAGTTTATTTCTTCCCTTTTTTTCCTTGCCAAGATGTGCCTTTCTACATACTTGAATGCACCCTTGCTAGCTCTGTTAATTTTCATATAGCAAAAGTGATCAGATCTAATTTGCGTCAACAAACATGTAAGAGATGAATGCACAAAAAACAGCGATGGTCTACAGCATAAAAATTTGGATATTTTTTCCAGAAATATAACATGAATCATAACCTTTTTTTGCTTGTCCATCCAAAAAATGTTATATAATGGTTTGTATTGAGATGTAGCATTTAAATCGAATATGATTTTTATCACAGAGTTGTAGAATTATAGGATATCTTGAGTTGGAAGGGACCATTGAGGATCATCAAGTCCAACACCGTGCTTGTCACAGGACTTCCTAAAACTGTGAGCTGGTTTTGAACTATCAATTAATTCTAAATTAAAAAAGGAATTAGAGACAACTAACTTTACATGTCTTGAGTTACAGTCTGCCTGAAGCCATCGATTTTATCTTATTGGTAAATATTACTTCATATGTTCATTTGTTTACCAAATTTGATATAACCTTATCAGAAATCCACATTATCTTTTCTCTGGTTGATATATCTGATACTTGATAGATATACTTGCCTACTTGTGCCTAACAACATAGGTTTCATTTGATCCTCAACAAACGAATAAAAAACTTTTGCATATTTTGATACAATGTGGCAGTTCCACTTCCCTCTTCATTTTCATCAATTTGGTTTGTGGAGCTAAAAACAATGGAAGCTGCTTTGAAAAATCAAGAGATTGGAACAGATGGTGACCAGCACTAGGGAGGTTGGCCAGACCACGTGAAGCACAGCTTCTTGCCGTATGAAGTGAATAATAAGCATATGAATACAATCTAGTCTCTGAAAGTTAGTGAAGTATCCTTAGGAGTTCAACCTGAGGAAGCTGGTGAAGACAATGAAGTTCTCAGATTTGTATAACAGATGATGGGAAAGTTTGTGTCATTTAAGTCAAATTCCTCTGAGCTATCTGTATTTGCAGTTTTGATCAATGAAGTTGTGATTGCTCTTCTAGAATGAAGATACTTGTGTATGCATCTGTCTTGATCCAGTCTGAACAATAAATCCCACTGGTATGGTCCTCACAGATGGTCTTGTTGAGGGAAAACTGGATCTTCAGGAAGTACTGCATGGTCAGTTCTTGGATGCCATTCCTTGTATGTTAACACTCACAAAAAGGATTAAATACAGTTGTGTTAAATGAAATAGGTGGTGGAGAAATCAGCATTTGGATGCACTGATGATCAAACTCAGATGCTGTACATGCTTCACTGAGTGTATTTTATATATGTAATGAGACACCATGAATAAAGCTGGCCTATAACTTCAGCTTTCTTGTCTTCATAGCTTCTTAGCTTTTGTCTTATGCTGTTTTCAAATTTTCAGTATTCTTTCTGAAAATAATAATAGCCACTTGTCTGTTAAAGTTATGTTTAAAATTTTAAGTTTAAAGTGTTGTAATTGTTTGTTCATTGGATCTGAAAAATAATAATGCAATAATAAATATTGTCTTAATTGTCTGATGTATTTGGGAATGCCCTTATATGATATCCATTGAAAGTAACTAAACACAGATCAAGTGTCTTTTCAATTTTGCTTTGTGCATCAGGTAGGTGAAACTGTAATTTACAACTTTTGAGTAAAATAAGATTGCCAAAGAAAGTAGCTGGCTCTTTTTCAGATCTTGGTGTTCACCCATGACTTTAAATTAATCCATTGCTATAAGTTGTTTTATCAAGCTGAAAGTCCTGTAATTATATACTCTAATCTAGACGTGGTTTCCTAGGATGCTTCCTCCTTTTTAATTTGTTGTTTGCTCCTCTGTTCAGGTATCCTTCTGCTTTGTTTGCTTTCAAAGCTTTTAACATTGTCCACTGTTGGAACCTTAATTCTTTTTTTCAAATCAGCTTTCATGAGCATCTTTATCTCTAAGGCATAGTCCCTTTTGCTGTTCAGTCATCCAAACCTTGTTTACTTATATTGTATATATTAAATGCATAAATAAATATAATATAGTTACCTGTTCTTCGTTACTGTTTCTGGATCTTTTGGGATATGTTTCTCACCTGCTTGGTACTCAGTAGTTTAACTCGTTGCAAACATAAATATTCAAGTGCATTTTCTCTCTGTCTGCAGACCACCGAATATTTTTCCTATATCAGTTCATAAGTTACCAACCAAATCTTTCAGGTAATTGAAAAGAAATATAAAAAGCAGTAGTCACAGTTAAACCATTATGAACAAGTCCATCAAAGAAGAGCTAATATTATGATATTGTAATTAAAAATCTGTCAAAATTTATTATTATTGTAGAACATATGAAAGAACTGATTTATCTTTGTGAAGTAATAGTACAAACATTAGAGAATTATCCTATCAGAGTTAAGGAAAAGGATTTATCCGGTCATAAGCTGTGAAATGCTGAGGGTTACTTCTTCAGTGTGAATGAAAAAGAAAAGCTGTCAACTGTCTGGGATCAGTCCACCCTCTTTGCTTCCAAGTTTAACTGTTATGTGAAAAAAAATTATGCTCTCAGTCCTTGGGTCTGAAAGCCAGCCATAAAGGGACAGAGCAACCCTTTCACCGTGCCTTTCCGTTCCTTCAAAACTAGCTCAAGATGTCAATGCCTTCCAAAATAGTGAGTCTGTTCCTGATTCTTTAAAAGACATCCTGTTCAAGGGCTGATCTCTTCATCTGAATCCTCAGGATAAGAGAATGTTTCAGGAAATTGAAATTAAACATTTAAGATTTATATGAAAAGCAACCTTAACAAACCCTAGAAGATCAGTGATAATATTAGAAAAGTATGCACTGATCACATAGTTTTGATTAAGACATTTTAATTCCAGATTATATTAAACAGTTAAAGGCAGTTTTTCCATTTACTTTCTACTCATAACATCAAGGGTAGGTTGAATTATGATTGTGTGTGTATCTGAACTAAGTATTTTTTTCATTTTAAATATTTGATGGGGTTTTTTTTTGAGTGTTGGTTTTGTGTATATATTAGATTTTCCTGAGTATATAATACCTGAGCCTGAGATAGATAACTCGATTGTCCTACTGCCACCCTTGAAGGGCAGAAAATTTCCTGACAGAAAACTTCAGTAACATGGAGTTTGGAATGTTTGCTTTACATATATAATATTCTAAAACTGCAAGCAGAATGACGTTGTGTGATACTTGTCACGATTTGAAGATGTGAGGTATCTAACCCCAGTGAGGGTTTTATGAAATGGTAATTTTAAAGCCCATCTGCATAGAAAAGAGTACACAACAGCAGCCCATTCACTGCGTTAGGAGATGCTTTGCCCAACTAGAGGACCACAAAATAACACCAGTGTCTGGTGACCATCTTTTTTTAGTTTACAGTTGTGTTAGCTGTTTCTGAGCATCATCACTGTCAAAAGGGAGCTGAGGGAGGAAATGCAGGTCCTGAGTCCAGGCTCCTCACTGCTTTAAGGGCCACTCTTGCAGTTTCTGATGTGCTGCTGTGCTGGCCAGGCTGGAGCTGGAGGAGCAGTGCCCTGCGGAGCCTGGCCCCTGCTCTCCTCCTGGAGCCCTGCAGCACAACACAAGCCTTCTTCAAACTGTTCGTGTGCTGCAATGGGGAGAGTGGTTGGAAGAATATTTCTGTGGGAGAAGCATGAATAAGGTTGCCTTTGACAGCGCGCAGCTCTCTACTTAAGCCACCTGAACTACTGACTTGAACTGCTGCTGTGTATCTGGTCTTGATATGATCATTTAAAATAACTTCATTTGCCTTGGGTCTAATTTCTTTATATATATTCTTTAAGCTTTCAATTAATACAAATATACAATTATAACTGCATTGTTACAATAATTAGGGCTCTGCTGACATATGCTGGTTTTAATTGTGTACATTTCAATACAGTGTTGTTGTACTGTTTTGATCTTTTTTACCTCCATGTCTCTTTTCATGACACTTGTAGGAAGTTAATAGCTTTGGCACCTTTACCACTGTGTCAAATTTAGTCAAACTTGATCTCCAAGTTCAAATTTGTTGCTGACAGAAAAAAAATGATATTATATGTGATAGTGTAAGTACACCTTCTGTAGGAAGCCAAACTAAAAATCTATACTGAAAATACACTTAAAAAAAGGTTGAAAAAAGCGATGCTCAGAGCAAGGACATCATGGTACTAAGGTTGTTGAGGAACCTACAGAAGAAGATGGATGTTTTCTTCAGTCATTCAAATGTGACCTTCTCTTAATGTAATAATACGACGAAGAAAAGTGAATGCCTCACCAAAAGCTAGTCTTTCAAAGGGATATGAGAAAAGCCTTTTCAAATACTGTTCTGTATTTGATACCTTTCCAACATTAACATTCTCAAATGCGTAGAAAGATTCTGAAATATGATTATATTTTCCTGCAATTGTTGTCTCTCTGATATCAATATTTTAATAAGAATTCCCATACTTTGGGAAGAAAATATATGTATTTGACAATATAAGTGTTTGTGGTAATTGATTTTATTCTTTGGTGGGTGATTTCCATGTGCATTTTAGCAAAGCCAAAAACATCAACTGAATAGTCAGAGATCATGTATTTCATCGCTTGTATTCAATAGACTGTTCTATTTTTGCTAAATCTTAAGTGAAGATGGGGAAGCATAAAATGAAAAATACCACTTTTTTCACTTTTACCTTGCATGGATTTCACCCCCTTTGAAGAGGCCAGATCTTCCCCAGGGAGAGTCAGAGAATAGCATGAGAAATCCTATTTATTAGCTGCAGCCTTCTGTCTTTTACATATGATGTAAAAAAAAATTATTTATAACAATTTTAGGAAACACTTTAACTACAGATTAACCTGCTAGCTGCAAAATGGATTTTTCTGTTTCACTGTAAATGTATAAGTTACATTGAAATTGGTTTTATTTTGACAGAGCATTTCTCCCAGTGTTAGACTGGATCGCCAACACCACAAACACTTGGCCCATATTTGATTTCACATAAATTAGTCACACATCTTTGAGACAATTTGTATGCATAAACTTAAGCATATGCAAAATTGTTTGTACTTTTGTGTCTAAGTGATCTTTTCAAAAGAGTTTAATTCAAAAATATTCCTGCATTTGGCTTTGATTAATATTTCAGTGGGTCCAACGACTGCAAAATATGAAGCAGAAGAAGATGTTGGGATTAAACTTTGCCGCTGCCATACAGTTATACACATTGTATTTAGACTTTGTTACAAGTTCCTTTACTGCTGTTGAATGTTGTTTCCTGGAGGAAATTTTAAAAGAAATTAAGCCTGTGGCAAAGAAAAGGGATGATATGTTTTTTCAGCATTTATAGGATTGTTGGAGGACCTCTGTGGACACTGTGAAACACATTCTTCTCACTCCTATATCAAAAAGTACCTACAGGAGGCAAGAGCTCTGTCAGCTCTAAGAAGCTCTGTCACCTGTCCCTGACCAGAAGAGGCTTGGGGCTTTTGTTCTAGCTGCCTTCTGATTGGGGACAGTGGAGCACACTTGCAGCTGGTGATGGGGAGCAGCCAATATCAGAGCCAAGACTTGGGCATAGCTCCCAGCTCACATGGCAGAGGTCCCAGCACCCATGGGAGTGACTGTCCTGGCATGGCAGAGGCATTGAGCCAGCCTGAGCCGTGGAGGGAGGATGCAGCCCTGCAGGTCTGGGGCTGTGGGGGTGCCTGATCCCTCGGGCTGGGCTGGGGAGATGGGCTCCTTGCCTGCAGGAGCTGCATGCTTTGGGGGGAGTCCGTGTCACCAAGTGTGGAACTGCAGGAGGTCGGCAGGCTGTGTGACAGTGGGGATGCTGAAAAGGAGATTGACTGGATCTTTTATGAGATCCTGCAGGTTCAAAAGCATATTCAGTGCCCAGGTGGCAGATGAGGGGCTGGGAGCTGTGTGGCATCAGGAGGAAGTAGCAAGGGTAGCTGTGGGTGATTCCCTGCTGTGCAGGGTGAAAGCCCGCGTTGGCTGGATTGATCTGCTGCCAAGGGAAGTTTGCAGCTTGCTTGGGACTCAGATCCAGGATGTTATGCAGAGACTGCAGATGCTTGTCTGGCCCTTGGACTGACTGCTGACCCTGCTGCTGATCTTCCATGTGGGCACCCGTGATGTTGCCAGAAGAGACCTGGAGTGTATAAAGCATGACTGCATGGCTCTAGGGTGATTTTTCAAGGGCATGGAGGCCCAGGTGATTTCTCCTTGATCCTGTTGATGAGGGACAAGGGCTTTAGATCTTGAAAGATAACAACTGTCTCCACAGTTGCTGTTGACAACAGATATTTGGGGTTTATGACCATGTGACCATCTTTGAAGATCAAGGACTGCAAGGAAGAGACAGGACTGATAATCTAAGGTCATGGTGACTGGGGGAGGCTTCTGGGGACTCAAAGAGAGCAAGTGTCACTCATTTAAGAGTCACTTGACCTCTGGGAAGCTGATGGAGCAAACAATCCTGGAAACCATTTCCAAGTGTATAAAGGACAGGAAGGTAGTTTGGAGTAGTGAATATGGTTTTATGAAGGGCAAATCATGCTTAACCAGCCTGATAGCCTTCTATGATGAGGTGATGGGCTTGACTGATTGGGGAAGTAGTAGTAGTGGATGTTTTGTATCTTGACTTCAGCTAAACTTTTATCATCCTCATAGACAAGCTGATGACATACAAGCTAGATAAACTGACAGCGTTCCTATGTACTTAGCTCAAGCAAATATGAGCGAGTAGAAACAGCGATACTTTGATAATATTGAAATTGTATATGTGGAACCTGGATTTTCAATGATCCTTCTGCACCGTCTTGTATGGCTGAACTTGCTTTAGTGTTAGAAATTGCAGAAATAATAATGGATCCTGTAGTGTTTTGTGCTATTTCCTTTGGATTGACTTATTCTCCAAGATGTTCGCTGCTCTAAGCTGTGCCTGAGGAATAGTGCTGAATTCGGTTCTAATACAGGATCAAGTATAGAGCAGAATTCTGCCCTTGCCTGAAGACATGCACATGATGACATGTGAAAGCTTCGCCTGCCTTATTTGTGCTCTGAGTCCTAAATTTTTCTGATATACTGGCACTAGCCTTGATACTTCTGACTGTCTCCTGTTAATACATGACTAGCAGACACAAGTTTTATCTTAGCAGTCAGCTGTGGAAATAAGTATGCTCAACCATGCCACCCTCATAAGAAACGATCAGGATTTATGGTTTGTTAGACATAGAGATCGTCAGGTTATCTCAAGGCAATTCATACCCATATTTCTTGAAATGTGGGGTTTTCTCAGTCATAAAGGATTATCATTGCATTACATTCTCGTTGCTGTATGGTACCATCTTGAAAGTCTTTGGAGTATGTCTCCGAGGAGGACAGCAATTTTGACTTCTCCTCAGATATGGGAGTTTTCCATTATTATTAGCCTTTTGCTGAAATTAGGTTGACATTCACATTAGTGATGCTCAAGATGCTTAGGCTGTTGATGTGAGGAATTCAGTCAAAGTATTTCAGCACAGAAACTATGAATTCACCCTGTAAACTCTACCATTTCATAGAATCATAGAATGGTTTGGGTTGGAAGGGACCTTAAAGATCATCAAGTTCCAACCCCCCTGCCATGGGCAGGGACACCCTCCACTAGCCCAGGTTGCTCAAAGCCTCATCCAGCCTGGCCTTGAACCCCTCCAGGGATGGGGCATCCACAGCTTCCCTGGGCAACCTGTTCCAGTGTCTCACCACCCTCACAGTGAAAAATTTCTTCCTAATGT
>VZTO01022692.1:135352-238358 GCA_013400615.1 Syrrhaptes paradoxus
CAGCCCAGGACACGGTTGGCTTTCTGGGCTGCAAGCACACACTGCCGGCTGCTAATGCTGCTTGTGTTTTTAGTATGATTAACCACAGAAAGTTGTTTTGACAGCATAGAGAGGTTGCCTGCTGGTGTTTCAGGGTCCGCTTAGTAGTCAGTTGATAAAGATGGATAACTTCATCAGCAGCTGTGAAGTGTCCTACCCACTTGTGGGTTTTGATTTATAATATGTGGTATCAGCAACGATATTTACACGAGTTCCAGTTCTGAATTTATTGTTGTGGAAGAGACTGAAATTTTCCCTAAATTGAGCTGCCTTTAATACAAGCTTCAAAGTATAGTCCAATTCCTTTCATTTGCCGTTGTGCATCTGTAACATTCAGAAGAAATAACAGACTGACTGTTCAGTTTGCTTTGCATTGCTAATGCCAGTTTGGACTGCAAAACACTTTGCTCGCATTTGAATCACTATTAGCTTTGTGTGTATGTGTGTGGGGAGATCCAGCTCCAGCTTGCACATTTGGTGAAAGCAGCAGGGCTTCTTTCATCCAAATCTGTGCTCTGCCTTTCTTCCGCCTTTGCATAGGATTCCTTGCTTAAGACTGCTTTTAGGCTGGTCACTTGCCAGTCCAAAAGGACCCAGATTTGTGCTTGAACTGCTTGTGTGGTGCTAATGTTTTAAGCTTAGTGCCCTTGTGAGCAAACCTCGAAACT
Source organism: Syrrhaptes paradoxus (assembly GCA_013400615.1). NCBI lineage: Eukaryota > Metazoa > Chordata > Aves > Pterocliformes > Pteroclidae > Syrrhaptes > Syrrhaptes paradoxus. Next base: position 136,060 of record VZTO01022692.1, read on the forward strand.
GTGTGAGAAGCATCCAGAAAGTTTGATGAACTATCCAGGCCCTGAAGATTTCTTTGATCTCTTCAACATGCCCTTCATGCTTTTGTAGCATTCCCAACTCCCTCTAGTGACTTTGGGCCTGATTTTTTTTTTTTTAATCTCCCTTTTTAGAGACATTTTTTTCCGTTCCTCCAGTAAAAACCAGCTTTGATCGTCTGGTCAGAGAATTGCCCCTTGCCTCTGTTGGAGGCAAGAGGTTCGGGGATCTCCTGCTTTTCTGTCTGGAGAAAACATCAGAGGGTAGATGTTCTGCAGTAACCAAAGATGACAGTTAACCTAAAGGTGTCCAGCAACTCTGACAGCCAGCCTGCCAGTTGCTGCAATGATGTGCAACCTTTGATCACACTTCATATTCTTCTTTAATTGGTTTTTGAGTCCATATAGTTTTGGAAAGACTGAAATTTATCACTGAGCCACGATGGGGAATGTCTCAGTGGGTGGATGATTGAACTAATTTTAGACTCTGCCCCTTGGGTATATTTAGAAACAATTTCAGGGCTGGATTTGGTGATTTATGGTATGTAAGACGGCAGCTAGAGGATCATTCACTGGCCTTTATTAATTGGAATGTCAAGGTAGATTATCTAAGAATTCTTTCTACATTTAAAATGAAAGAAAGACGTAACCTCTAGTCCTACAGAAATATAAAAACTTTTTTCCAGACACATCTTAAACCATTATTTTGCAATGCCACTGCAGTGAAAGATGCTGGTGTAGTCTGAGTGAGAGCAAAATTTGACCTTCCATTCATTGCTTTATAGCTCAATTGTAATTCAGTCTCCACCCTCTCTGTGTGGTCTGTGTCCCATCTAATGCATTAATGCCTCATGTGTTAGATTGGTGTTCTAGAAGTCAAACAATTCTTGTCGGATTTTTAAGGTAACCTCTTGCAGTAATGCTCATTTTATGTCAACAAGGCAGAGGATTTAATAACAAATTCTGGCACTTTGACTAATGCAGTTTTCTAATTTCTTTCCACTAATTTAATGAAGAAAACCATTCTAGCCTTTTAGAAAACATACTCAGCCTTGGGTGATCTTAAAGGTATGAGTAGACTGTCAAGTATGAAACCAGAAGGGGGAAAAGAGTTTGCATATTTGGCTTGTGAATCAGGGAGACTGGACAGTGCTTTGAATAAGTATCCAGAATATGTGTGCAACACAGGAACGGATGGGCAAGAGAAAAGATCAGTGTCTACTCAAAGTTGTGTTCAGCTTTCATGGTTGGAAGCTGTAGAGAACTGCAGTTGAAGAGAGGTCTGACATAGCTGGAGAAGATAGCCATTTGAGCAGACAGAGAGTAGTATAAGGCCAGTTTCCTACCGAGCTCCTACCGAGCACTGTTGATGGTGACAGTTCATTTAGACAGATTCATTTGAATTTCCCAGCAAAAGTCAAATCTTAAAGGTATCAGCTTATGGTAGATCTATATCCACTTAGAGGGAAAACATTCTGTAGAGCAGAGCACCACTGTTGAATGAAGAGTGAGGAGTAATGTTAATGGTCCCATGGTGATGAATAACAATCTGCCAAATGTACATATATGTATATGGAACATGTTAAATGGCAAAGTTTCCTTAAATGTCCAAATTCATCTGAGTTGTGGCTTGGGTGGCAAGATTAAATTTTTGAGTCTTACTGTGAGGGTTTTTTTTAATACAAACAATGACTCATAAGTTCAACAGTTTAAAGACCGTAAATAGCAAGGGAGCTGCTTATCTGATTTCACTGGTAACACTTCTACTGGCTCCCTACAGTGTCCTAGTGTGTTTTGGATGAAGGCATGACTCAATATTACCTCTTTCTTTCTAAAAATTAGACCCTTATGCAGAGATGACACTGCATCAATGGGATACTGTTGAATCTCTTCTGGCTGCACTATAAGTAGCTCTGGGAACTTGTCAGGGTGTTGTAACCTGGACATTGCCACCTGGACAATCTGCCTGCCCTGTCTTTCCTCCAGCTCATGTGCCTGTCCCTTTCTTTGTGAGGATGTTGATGTTTGTGTCCAAAGGATCAGGGAGCTGGTTCAGGTTAAAACTAACTTTTTTTTTTCCAGGTCCAATTCAATTAAGATTTATTCCTTGATCACAGCACAGCTTCGCAGATTCTTGTGCCAGCACAACAGAGAAGGGTGTGTAAGGTGGGAGAACCCTAGGACAGGAGCTGGTGCCATACCACTTGCAGGATGTTGCAGGCCTTGTGCCCTCCAGGCATCCCTCTCACGTAAATCTCAAACCACAAATGGCTGGAGCAAGTGCTTTACTGGGCTGGCTTGTGTCTATATGACTACAGACTTGTCCAGATAGGAAAAGGAATGCTTTTCTGCCCTTTCACAGGATTTCTTACAAAACCTGTCTTACAACTTAACGTGAGGGAATTCATGCTGCCCACCTTTGAAGGCTCTGCATAGCACCTAAGTGTCTTCAGCAGCCTAAAAGGTATGATGTTTTATGTCTCAATGAACCACTTCATTAAAAATAGTATGGAGGGCCAACAGCATTGCAAACATGATAAAACAGGTTGTCACAGAGTGATTGTTATTGTAATGCTTCCATTAAGACTATATTCAACTTCAGTTTATGTATTTTCTGACTGTGGAATTCAATTGTGCATCCATCAGTGGAGTGCTCTGCAGCACTTGGTATGCTCCAGTATGACTCATCGGTGCAGAAAAATACCCAGGGGAAAGGATCAAACTGGTTTTTATTTTAGTGTCTATTTGCATTTTCCTGGAATGGAAATGAATACTTGAGGATTCACTGGCTTCATTGTAATGAACCATTTTTCATTACAACTTATACTGCCAAGAAATTGGTGTTATTGATTCCTGGGTGTTGTCTCCAACAGCAGGTAATATGGAATGTATTTAAAATAATGGGTTATCCATTATTTATCCCTGAAAAACTAGAACAAATATTAAACATCACATTAATTTGTTATGAAAATCCTTTTATTTCTAGTTGTCTGTACAATCGTACAATAGAAGGGAAAGAAAACCCAACCCAGTCAATATAAACCTTTTTCCACAGCTTTTGGTATTCAGAGTGAAGCACTTCTTATGCTGAATTATTGCATATTGTTTTCAGATAACTGTTTTTTTTTCAACAGTATCTGTTTATTACTTAGCTTTTTTTTTTTGCATCTTGAAATTCTGAGCAGATACAGGTCCTTTTGCAATGTAAGACTTCATAACAATGCATTTGACAGTAGACTACTTCCATTCATATTATGGTTCTTGTGGTCTAGGATCTGCCTGAAACAGTAGTGGAAACCTCCTTTGAGACGGTAATCTGATCATACTAGTGACAGATGAAGTCAACCAGCCACAAAAAAAAGCAAGTTGTATCAGTTTTCAATGGGATTTCTTACATGACAGATTGCTTGGGTGCAAAGGAGATCCTCTGAAGCCATAAATGTTTGCATTTTAAAATGAAACCAAGATTAGAAATGCTCTTTAAAATGTCAGCAATAACATATTTGTTCCTGGGTGGGCTTTGTCTGACAATATCAGGCTTTTGCTGTGAAATCTTAGATATTTTAACACAGTGATTTGAGAGGCATGCAGCTCAAGTCCACACGAAATGACTAAATGGCCCAAATCCTGAAAAACAAGACTAAAAGATTTTGAGGTAGAGCTAATTAAGTAAAAATGATTGCTAAATAAACTTTTTCCTTCCTGAATTAAATATATCTGTTTGAAGAAGAATAACCTTAAGCCATAGACCATTTGAGAACAGGATTTTCAAAATGCCATTTATTCCTGTTATAGCCAGAAATTCTTGGAGTTTAAGATTAAATTTTCCAACACAGAATGACATAAGCTATTCATGAAGTATCAAAAGGAAAATAAGTGGTAGTGTACATGGTAATTTATTATATAATCAACCCTTCAAACTTATATACACAAGATGAATGAAAAAATTTCCTGTTAAAAGGCTATGTATAAGGAAACATATGCAATTAACCATACTCAGGATCTAGTCAAGACATCACCTTTTACAGATGTTTAATTCCATAGCTATTTATCAGAGCACATAAATGTACTTAAGGTATGTTTGCAGATAGTTTTTCCTGTGCAGACTCAAAAACTGTCCTAGAGTTCAGCTTCTAGGTAATGATTGGCATCATTGGACCTTTAAAGATCATCTGATCTAATCCCCTGCTATGGGCAGGGACACCTCCCACTAGACCAGGTTGCTCAAAGCCTCATCCAGCCTGACCTTGAACACCTCCAGGGATGGGGCATCCACAGCTTCCCTGGGCAACCTGTTCCAGTGCCTCACCACCCTCAGAGTAAAAACTTTCTTCCTTATGTCCATACTAAATTTACCCTCTTCCAGTTCAAAACTGTTGCCCATTGTCACAGCTTTTTTTACTGCTTTGTTTTGTTCTTCTGGGTGGTGGAATGAAGGAGTGCACCATCTGTTCTTGCTTACATCTGCTTCCCTTCTGTACAAGTTCCCCAGATCTCAGGAACTCTACTTTTCCAAGTCCAGCCTCAAATGCCTGGCTGCTTTTGAGTGGGACTTCAAATCTTGCAGGTTTCAGTCACTTGGATCCAAGTTGAACTAATCTAGTCTCAGTTACAATGTGATCATGTTATTGTCTTAAGCTATTCCCATTTGAATGGATAATTATTATTTGACAGGCTTCCTAGCTCTTGAAGATATGTGACACTGGATGGCCTGTGACTGACATGTGCAATGAGACATTAAGTGACACAATTTCTTTGTGAGAACAACTAAAATTCCAAAGGCGTACACAGAAAATGTTGTAAATTATGATAGAAAGCAGAGACCTAAGTATTTCAGTCAAACAATTTCTAATAATAGGAAGAAAAAACGTGAAAATAAGGTCAAATGAAGCAAGTCTTGCAGATTTTTCAGTGTAACTACTAATGAGATATTAAAGAGAAGTCATTAGATGTAGTACATTTTAAATTTCAATTAAGAAGCCAACACTGTGACACATAGGATTAAAATAATTGGTTAAATGACAACTAGGAAAAAATATAACCCAGGACCAAATGGATTCATAAAAAGAAGCCCACACATAGAGCATTTATTTATTTTTTGTGTCATGGTGTTGCTGAATGCTGAAGTCCTGAGTTAGTGCTGAACGTTGTACAAATAAAGAACAAAAGTAGTTCAAGTCCCCAAATATTTACATCTGGTGATTTTCAAGGTGTCCCAGACATCGTTATACAGTGTGACCAATGTCTTACTGTGTATCTCCTTTTTACTGTAGTTCTCTGGTTGTTGTTAAGCTACTTGTGGGAATATAGCAATATCACAGAATCACAGAATCACAGAATGTTAGGGATTGGAAGGGACCTCGAAAGATCATCTAGTCCAATCCCCCTGCCGGAGCAGGAACACCTAGATCAGATCACACAGGAACGCATCCAGGCGGGCTTTGAATGTCTCCAGAGAAGGAGACTCCACCACCTCTCTGGGCAGCCTGTTCCAGTGCTCTGTCACCCTCACTGGAAAGAAGTTTTTTCTCATATTCAAGTGGAACCTCCTATGTTCCAGCTTGAACCCATTGCCCCTTGTCCTATCACTGGATGTCACAGAGAAGAGCCTGGCTCCATCCTCCTGACACTCACCCTTCACATATTTATAAACATTAATTAGGTCACCCCTCAGTCTCCTCTTTTCCAAGCTAAAGAGACCCAGCTCCCTCAGCCTTTCCTCATAAGGGAGATGCTCCATTCCCTTCATCATCTTTGTGGCTCTGCGCTGGACTCTCTCCAGCAGTTCCCTGTCCTTCTTGAACTGAGGGGCCCAGAACTGGACACAATATTCCAGATGCGGTCTCACCAGGGCAGAGTAGAGGGGGAGGAGAACCTCTCTTGACCTACTGACCACCCCCCTTCTGATACACCCCAGGATGCCATTGGCCTTCTTGGCCACGAGGGCACAGTGCTGGCTCATGGTCATCCTGCTGGCCACCAGGACCCCCAGGTCCCTCTCCCCTACACTACTCCCCAACAGTTCCGTACCCAACTTATACTGGAACCTGGTGTTGTTAAAAATATTTTTAAAATATATATTTGTACGTATGTACATGTGCAACAGAATGTTTCTGGTGGCTGAAAGGGGAAAAATCTTTGAGGAGAAAGATACTATGGAGAAAAAAAGGACAGTAACTGATGAGATGGAGGAATTTGAAACAGAATGAAGGTAAAGAGGCAGTATTGGTTAGTACTTAAAACCATATAAATTTTACTCAGAAGAGATGAGTTTTACTTGCTACCAGCAGCTTTGTGTAAACCAAGTCTCCTTTTGTTTATGTTTGCCAAGGTGTAAATTCAAATACTTAGTCACCACCTTGGTATAGTCCTTTAAATGTACTGATGGAAAAAAAAAAAGTTCATAATATCTTTTTCATTAAAAATTTCTGTGAGGAGAAATTAAGTGACAGAGCATAGGGCCTATAGGAAGATGGCTAATGAGTTAGATGGGTAAGAACAGAGAAGTGGTATGAGAGAGACAAAGAAAACAAGATCATAAAACAGGCAAGAGAAGAGATAAAATAAAGAAAATAAAATGAGATAAGAAAAACTGGGAAATAGAAACGGATAACAAATGCGAAAGAGGAGACTGAACAATGAAAACAAAGCAAGGAGTAGGGAAAGGTCAAGATACATCTTCCTAGCTGGTTTATTTTATTTAGACTATTCACATTTGTTCCGATCTGCCTTCCTGGGTTGCTTTCAGAAAGTGATTTATTGTACAGCCTTGTATTTCCAACAGTTTTTCTTTCCTCTCTCCCAGCAGCAAAGCTTCTAAAAATGTTTCACTTCTAAAGATCCAGTGCACCGAAGGCTAGCCTTGTCCTCTGAAACATGCCATGAGATCAGAACTCAGTAGTGCTGTAGAGAGAAATGCTCACCCCTGTGGCCTACTGGAGGCATGTTAGCTTGTAAAATTTGCATATAACACAGAATCTGTGGGAATTTCTGTAATAGCCGTAGGGTTTTCAAGAAAAATAAAACATTAGATGAAATAAAAAATAATCTTGTTTTCTCCCATGAAAAATATTGGGGCAGTTAAAAAATATTTCCCATTGATAAAAATTTTTCTTCACACTTTCATCAGTTCAAGCTTCCTATTGGGTTGCACAGGATTTACCCTGTGGCATTTACACACTCTTAAATATGTAGAGATGTCTTGCCCTCAACCTCCCACTGTTGCTGTTGCTCAGCCTTTGTGAGGTTAGCAAGTCCAGTCCTTCTTTACAAATTAATCGTGTTAGCTCTGTAAGGTCTTCTGGATGCTTTTTATCAACAACTTTCCTGGAAGGTTATATTCTTTTCCATCCTTGTAACTTCATCTTCTCTGCCTTAATAGTTGTCTTTGGGGTACCATCATATTTCAGATCTAAATCTAAATCATTTGGATACTGTTTGATCTGTGTATTGTACGGTTGCCTTTACATTATCACTGTCCCCTTCTCATTTTCTTCATGAGGTATTTTCTGTCATCAGAACAGGTTTTATCAAATCTGTACTTATGAAAATAGAGATTTTTTTTCCAGTACTACCACTGTTTCCCCTGTCATGTTTGACCTCTCATCTCTGGGTGTCTTTTTCCTGGATCACACTTTTTGTTGGTCAGCCACAAGGCATTCAAGACTGCCCTCTTTGTATCACATACGTATTTTCTCATTTATCATGTACCTTGCACTTAGATATTCCAGGAAATTGGAGACCTATATTTAATCTGCTGCTTTACATTTGTGCATGGAAAGCCAGGGTAGTGCATAGTATGTCAGGCAATGTATCATCCACTCTCAGTTAGATTCTCCCTCATCCTTTAGATATGCTGCTGTCAGATCTTTTAATTGGACACAAATATCAAATTCGCCTATTTTTCCCTGCTAAATCCTCAATGTTTCATTGCAAACTTTTTAATCCCAAAGACTTCTTTATATGTTAACCAGCCAGACCTACTGGTTAAGATCCAGTAAATATCTTACAAAGGGTCTAATTCTGCAAAGGAGATGAGCATTATCAGGCTGTACTGGAGGTACTGTGAACTATGGTTCCCAGGACCTCTGGTCATATGTTCAGTATCCTGCAAGATCATTTAAGTATTTCAAGATTTCTCATTAAAAATGTGACCTGTCAAGTGTTGTAGGATGTTGGTATGAGCCTCTAAACCACTTTTGATCTGTTGGATCAAATTTTCTACAACATATTTTACTTATCTAGAAAATGGTTAATAGATCAGAACTCCATGGCACGAGGCACAGCACAAAACCAGATCAAGCCCTGCCTGGATGACTGATGTGTGAAGACAACAGTAATGAGGGCAGATGAGAAGTATCAGGAGGCAAGAGATGATGCTGAGCAGCGTGAGAAACAGCAGCCTTGGTGTGACAATGGCCTGGTCAATGTCTGCATTTGGTGTCATTCTGTCAAAGGATAGTGGTTGCTGCACTCCTTTGAGGAAGCATGTGGACCCATCAACCTCATGCGGCATGTGGCAGGTTGTCCAGCTGCTGCAGGGTGACAGTTGGCCTCTCCACAACAAGTGGCAGATAACCAAGTGTCATGTGTTTATTGTGGTAGAGACAGAGGTGGTTATGGAGCCATACAGAGGCCTTACGTTTTTCCATTATAATGGAGAAAATTGCTACATGAGGATGGGAGGGAACACCAAGTCAGCTCCAGCCTTGCAAGTTTCAATTGTCAGCCAGGCAGTCAGAAAGAAATTCCAGGAAGGGTCTGCCTTGGACAGATATAAACCTATCTCATGTAGAAAGCTGTCTCTGTGGATTGTCTGCCAAGAAATCAACTTAATTAACTTAATTTCACAGTAAATATATGAAGTAGAGCCAGAAAAACAAGTGTCGTCTTCCTGCCTTCCATGTAGCATTGTTCAGATTCTCAGGAACTTTGATGTGACACCATACCGAATAAATGATTGTCAGTTTTTCCTCAAATGATTTGTCTGGTATTAAGGGCCCATGGTACATGCCCATGGCACAGTATCATGCCCTGTGAAGTTCAGGAAACAGCTGTTAATGAAGGCGGCTGAGTGCTGGAATGCGCTCCCTGCTCCAGGTGGCTGGTGAGGTTTTGCTGGGCACAGAGGCCAGGCGGGCATTCTGCCTCTGCTACCCCAGCTTGGGTCTGCAGGGCCAGCCGTGTATCTTCAAGGCATTGCGTTGTTGTCACCTCCAACACAACCCTGTGTGTAGCTCAAAAGAGGACAAGTGGACCAAATCTAGTCAATACCATTCCTGCACCTATGTGAAGGTGAAGAATCACACAGGAACGAACCTTTCATGCAAGTGAAAACATAGGCTGGACAGTTTTGGGCTACATGATGTTTCTTTGCACAGGCTGACACTGGGGGGAAAACCATATTTTCTTAACACACAGTCGGCATCTTTAGTGTTGCTGTTGCACCCAGTCATGCACACAGGTAGAAGATCTTGGTAGAAATACAAAATGCATACATAACAAAGGGAAAACTAAACTATTGAGTTTTCATCAAGCAAAATGCTTCTGAAGGATACTTGATGCAAATAAGATACAGCTCTGTCACAGGCAACTAATTTTTTTCACCATAATGTTTTGCTGCTAGAAGACCATGAAAGCAGATAAGCTGTAAAACTTCTGTTAAAAAAAAATTTTTAAAAATCACCAAAATTTCATTAGGACCTTGCTGATTTAGATGGCTGGATGAAATGGATGAAAGAGCTTTCTAAGATATATGTTTTATCTATAGTCCAGATGTGAGAAAGTGTGAATGCTGCCATGCATAAAAATGTGACTGATATTCTTGCATAACAGTGTCTTGGCAGCCAGTGGGGTATTATCCAGTCACTTACCCATTGTCCTTTACAAATGCTGCAGGAAATCCCAGCTTTTTTCCCTGGTTCATTTAGAAATTTAATTTTGTGTCTGAAACCTATAATCATGTTATGGTTCACTATTTGCAAATGTTTCAGATGAGCGGGAGGAGGATGATCGTAGATTTGCATTTTCTAATGGTACCTTTTCTGTTCCAGACCTGTAATTGTTCATCATTCCTAATTACAGGTTATAAATTATATAAATAACTGCCCAGTTTATTCACAAAACTGCATGTTCTGTTCAACTGAAACACAGGTTTTTGGGACTGTAACCGCAAATCTATAAATGGTTATTAATTTGCACACTTTGATTCTCCTCACAAAATATTAATGTAGTCTATACTGAAGCTTTTAGTTGAGTGTGAGACATTCTTTACTGTGTAGAATTTTTGAAAGATACATTCCTTGAAAGAGCTGTTGCTGTGTTTTGAGCTGTGTATAGGAAGCAGAGAAGTAATTTTCTAAAAGCTTAATCTAAAAGTGCAGCAGTTTGAGATTTCTGATGGCTCTTCAGATCAACAAGATATAGGTTTTTAAAAAATCCAGTTCAGAGCAGCAAGACTACCCTGAAAATTTGCCTTAGGTTTAGAGCTGTAGCTTTCCCTTTGATCTGTTCTAAGTATCTAAGACTCGGTGTATGAGGGAACACAGATGCTGCTTGAATATTTTTGAAGTTAAATACTTAGTGGATTAGGAAATGAACCAAGTTGTGGCACCGAAATTAACAGCGTAATGTATATTTAAATAGACTGTGAGCTAAATTCAACAGGGAGAGGCAACATTTATCAAGTTGCTTTTTTGTTAAATGGAGCTAGTTTAGAAATGAATGAAATGAAACATCACACAGTTTTCATCAAGGAGTAGTGAGGGAAAAGGCACTTGTCTTTCCCACGAAAGTAGCTCTTAATTATTGTGCCTCTGTAGTGCATTTATAAAATGTACTCTGAGCAACTGCAAGCTCTCCTTGAGCTGACCTGAAGTTGCACAATTGCCAGGATTAATCTAATAATTACTGCCAGGAGAGTTTATCTCAGTTTATTAGCTTGAATTTGGAGCCACACTACAGTGGTTGCATGGGCTTTTTTTTGGCTCACAAGAAATTCAGATAAGGTAGAGATCCCCTTGATGGACAATGAAGTCAGATATTTTACCTTGACGGTATGCATATGCACCAAGAAACATTTAAAATCTGTGAAATAATAACATGTGCTGCAGGAAAACAGAATCAGCTTTCATCGCTGGCATTATTGAATGCTGTGTTTACATGGTTGTTATGCTAAAATAAATGGAATATTGTAAACATATAAAACCATAAGAGGACATGATCCTAAACGTATCCTCCCCTTTTTGAGGGTGTTAGACGTCCATACACATAGCAGTGAAAGAGGAGCTATAGGGGGTGAAATTGAACAAGCCTCTGCTTAAGCCCAGGGGCTGGGCAGCTCCAGAACTGAGCACTGGCTTTGTGGGCACGGGAGTGGTACCTACCATATGCAGGTGTTGGACACCAGCCTGCGGGAGGGAGCCAACCACTGGGCTGGGGCTGCAACACAAAAACCCTCACTTGCTTCACACTGCTCTGCTGAGCAAGTGGTGCCGTCTGAATACTTGGTTGTAAGAAGCGAAGGTGAAAACCAATGTGACCCTTCAATGTATTTGCAGCTGTGGCTCTCACAGAGAGAGATCTAGGCTTTTTGAAAATCCTCACTTCTTGAAAACCTACTGTATTGATGCTTATTATGTCTCTTAACACATGAATATAATTTATTACATGTATGCTTTGACACTGCCCAGCTTTTAGAAAATCAGGATCAGATGTGGTTAAGGTCAAAGTTTTGACCAGGTCATAAGGAAAAGCATCACAATTCTCTGAATGACAGACGATCCTTGTCTGGAAATTGTCACTCAGACTTTCCATATCTAACATTGTCATATGATGTGAATAGAATTAATGGGTCTGGGTAATAAATTTTATAAAGAAGTTACTCTAATTGTACTAGGAATTGGTGCTTTTTAAAATTAAACAAATGTGGTAGCATAATGGTGAAAAAATGAAAATGAATTATGATTGTTTTCATTCATGTGATCTCACTTTCTTTAGTGCTGAGGACTAGAGAATGAAATGGTAAAACTCACAATTAAACCAGCCCAGAAATTATGGCAGAATTTTTCCTAGGCTTAGCTTCAAACTATTTCATTTTTGAAGGCTTGAGTCCACCACCAGTAAGAAAATAATGGAACATTCTGCTGTTATTTGCAACAGCCCGTCTCTCAGACAGCCAAAAATCCACTTTCATGTGTTTGTAATGATGAAATGTCAGCTTAGATGTGTTTTTCCTCTGCCTTATGTCCCTTGAATAATAAAAGTATTGGTATTAGTATACCGGCATCACTAAAAATGCCATCTCTTCCAGCTGACTAAAATGAGTCACTGGCTTTTCTTTTATACACTGGACGTCATATAGCTAGAGATCAGTTTATATGACAAATTAGCTGTCATTCAAGTAAAAATAAATCTTGTCAGAAATACCTTCCATGCTCTTGTCCATGTTGACAAAAAATATGACAGAGATGATGGATAATGTGGGTTCCCATTAGGTTCTGATGATGTAGTTGTATCTTATCTTTGGACTTTCTAGGCTAATTTTATCCTGTATTCAAATCAGGTTTTACTGTCTCAGTATCTGCAGCTGCCTGGCTTCAGTCCCTGAAGTTCAAGAAGAGAGCCAAGAATTACTGGCAACTTAAGCTAAATCCTAAACTTCATAGTAAAATTGCATCTGGCTTTACCCAAGACAAAGGAAGTGAAGCTCCTGTGCGTGGGATAGCCTCTTTGTGCACGAGGGGCACTACTGCTCTCGGTGAAAGAAAAGATGAGGTGCAGCTACAGCTGCCCCACAGCTCTCAGGCATTATCCAGGGTGCAGAGATGCTTCACTTTCCATCCTTGTTTAAATTGTGTTTCTCTTTTTATAGTGGATTTCTCTCAGCAAGGTTAAACAATGTCAGGATGAGAGGACTGAGAAAAAAACACTCTTCACCAGTTAGAAATCATTGTTCACATGGCAGGATACTCTCCCTATCAGTGTGGTACAGGAATCAGCAGAGAACAAACCTGTCTGTAGCAGTGGTGGACAAACTAATGTCAGAGGTTTCCGTTATGATGATATAGTTGAGGAACGGACAGAAATCCCTCAAGCCTGGCCTTAATCCATCTGTTTCACTTGGATCATAGGAGAAACGGCCAGCACTCAATTTGAAGTTTAACTGGTTATCTGAAGTGGAACAGAACACCAATTAAAATTATTTACCTTTAGGAAAGAGGAATAAAAACCTGAATCTTGTAAGGCACAGGCCAGAAGAAGGTGAGGTGGACAGTCCACAAGTTTTTAAAATATTCATGCATAAAAGCAGTACCCATACATAAAAACAAATCATGTCAAGGTAACTTGGCTTCTGCCTTTGATGAGATAATAAGCTTCATAGAAAAGAGGAATAAAGGGAACATATCTCTTGACTTCAGCAAAGCATGTGACATTACTCCACATCAGAAAAAAAGCGGTGTGGTTAATGCTTTTGAAATTGTTAGACAGATGGCTGGCTAACCACAATTGAAGAGTAATTATTAATGCAGCTCAGGCAAACTGCAAAATGCACTCACATCATAGAAGGATTGGTGCTTTATCTAGCATGAAATAGACACAGATATTCACCTTATACCCACAAAAATTGCTGTAGAATGTGCTAGTACTGGCCAGAGATTTTATGTCACACTGTATGTCCAGCCCAGTCTGTACGGCAGCATGCTGCTCGACGTGGCTGAATATAGCAGAGTCAGTGGAGGGCAGGTTAGTGAGAAATAACAAAGTAATTACTAACATAGTTACTAACTAATCTTTCCTAAGTTGCAGGATACTACAGTACAAATTACTGTAGGTTCCCCTGCAGCAGTCCTAAATTAGTCGTCTAGTTTGCCCATCAACTTCTGCCCTACCCATTATCTCAGACCAGCCACGATTTCCCATGAGTTCCTCTCCTTTTCTTGCCGTGTCATTATTTATTGTATGTTCCTTCCTTATCCTTCACTAATTTACCATATTCTTCTGTCCTGACTTTGTCTGCATGTAGTCCCCCCTAAATTATTTTGTCCCATGAATTCATGCCACCAGTGATATGCGAGCCTCCCTGCTGCTCCAGCGTGCCCTTCTGCTGATGCCTTTCTGGCTGCCCTTCACTTCATCATCTCTGGCACTCCTGAACTTCCTTCAGGAGCTCCAGTCCCCACGAAGCTCCATGAAGCCTCAGAAGTCAGCTCCACCACCAAACACTGCAGTGTTTTGGATTAGTGTAGCAGATGCTCAGATGTGCTATTCTGCTTGTTCACCTGAAATATCTCTCATCTGAGGCTGGTCCATGGCTTTGAAAATGCTTTGCCAACTAAAGCAAATAGAAAAAAAAAGTGTATTTTTTTTGCTATATTATGTTATATTTCTGAGGATGTCAAGGGTTACAGACCTGCTTCCCCCATGACTGAGGCATGGGTCAGTGCCTCGCACCTTCCAGCAACATTTCTTTTACCTGTCCATGTAATCACTTTAGGTTATGATCCCCACTCTTACTCCTCATAAGGCTTTAAGACAAGGATAACTGTTCTTCTGGTACCCCATCTGTTTTTCACTTTAAGTCAATCTGCCATTTTTTTCTCATAGTTATGTCTTGTCCACCATCCCTCACAGAAGATCTGTCAATTAAAGGGTAGGAACTTTTAATCCTCATCAACAGATACTTTTCCATAGACAAACACATAACAAGGTCAAACATCAAAGGTTCTTATCATAAGCCTCTCTTTATTGTTCCTTTTTATGCAACATATTATAATTGAACAGTTTTACTCAATAACACAGCACTGCAATATTGTTTTACTTTTTGTATTCTCCTTCATCTCTTGTCATTCCCTGAATCCCAGCTGTAAGTTCATTAAAATGACTGGATATACAGTGATATAATTTTGTACTTTTTCCCCCTAAGGAGTCTCTTGCGTGCCATTGCCCTCCTGAAGATCCAATTTACATGCTTATGTTACAGCATTTGATTTTGATTGAAACAATTGATTCACACGTATTCCAAAATAGATAGCTAAAAGCCTGAGCTGGAGAGAGACATTGAAGAAGTCAACTTTGATTAAACTCTCTGTACCTTTACACATATGCAGATATCAGAGATGTGTGCAGGAATTATATGATGCTCAGCAGATACAGTAAATAACTGTTCTGCGGCCATGAAGGGGGCAAAAAAATTCAGTGTGTTTGTGAACTGAACCCGTCAGAGGTTAAGAGAAAAACATAATTATGCATTTAAGAGAAACCTGTAGGAAAAATAGCTCTGTGGCAAAGGAGCAAAAGTTACTTATATTCTGGTAATGTGTCAAATACAGACTCTATTCCTGATATCACTGGAAGTTGAAGAGATATTTGTCTCTTGATCAAATTTGAGAATAAGGTTTTAAAATGTATTAAAAATATCATAATCAATAGCATGAATAAAAGAACTGTTTAAGAGTTTTTATTTAAAGTTTATTTGTAAGTACTTCGAGTACTTTGTGCTAGTTTTCAATGTATTTTCATTGATTAACATTATTTCATTACATTTTATCAAGAAACTGCTCATTATTGAATGGTGAACTTTCTGCCTGCAATACCCTTGGGATTTAGCCCTCTGAAAAGGATTTCTGAAATCACATTAAATTATAGAACTTGGTCTGTGCATTAGCTAGTTTAAGCTAGTTTAAACTGAATTTCAGGATTGAAAAGGGGCCAAAATTTCACATAGTATTATCTTGACTCTTTTTTTACCCATTTTTCCAGCATTTACATGCCTGTATTCTCTTGCTTGAAGCACGTGTCTTCCTTCTGGTCTATCTTAAATAAGAATAATTTAGTGTATAATTCTGTATAGCATTATCTTTAAACAAGCATTTGACAGAGAAGTTCATAGTGTTCTTATCATTTTTTTGTCCTTTGTTGATGAAGTCTTCTCCAAATAAGGAAATATTTTTAAGGGTGAATGCTTAATATTCCACCAACTGTGCTGGCATCATTCATGAAACTTTTTTGTTGCCTGAACCAAATTCAGCTCTCTAGATGAAGAGCTAAAGTATACAATTGCTTCCTGGGATATTGGTTGATTACCACTTTGAGAATTTGTCACTTGTTAAAGTAACTTGATTGACAGAGCAAATATTTGAACAGTACTTAAACACCCTATGTCCAAAGTTGCATAATACTCACATATCCAACTGTCATAAACCAAAGTAGCAATTTATGTTTTCACTTTGAGCTTAAGATCACGTTATTGATTTATGTTCAATTTCTCACTGTCTGTTTAGTAGCAAATAAAATATGTGGATTTTAAAGTAGTAAAAACTGCATTTTAAACATTTCTTGAAAGTTTAATTCACCTTAACTCAAATGTGTTTATTGGAAAGTCTGGGAATGCTCAGACTTATAAATAGATTAAACTGTCAGTCATGTAGTAGTTGCAGTTGAGCTTCACATTTTCTGCCCACAAGCAATAGCCCACTGCCATGAACGATTTCAGTATTATCAAGGCAAATCTAAATATTATTAATTATATTAAATATTAAAATATGCATTAAGCTAATATGTAATTTTTAAGATGCAAGATGAAAGTAACAAAATCCATTGTAACAAGATAAATAAGGACATGGAAACTTAGATAAATGAGGTCATTACTTAGACTAATACAATCAATTTTATAACATCTGTGTGGTAAACTGTGGTGAGAAAGGCTTAACAGTTAAGTTTCCTTGCAATGATAGATGGCCATAGATGATCATTTCCATTAGGAAAGTTCAGAAAATTTTCATTTTAATTGTTATAATACATTTTAAACAGTCTTATATGTTGTCTTTGCGTATAACAGCTAAGTATAACATCCTAAGAGAAGTACAGTGAGAAAGTAACGTGCTTGATCTCAGAGAAAGAAGAGATGGTCAAATACCTGATCTTTTTCTGAAATACAGGTTACAGTATTGTCAATCCACATCCCTGTGAGCTAGTTCTTTTTCTTTGTTCAAAAGTAGAAGTGAATTAGGAACAGAACTGTACCTAGGGGACCTTAGCGAAAAGCAGGAGCTGAAGCTGACTGCAGGTCCCTCCGACTCGCCCTGCCCTATTGCCAGTGGCACAGACTGAAGCAGGAACAGGTCGGCTACCTGCAACTTTAAAAATGGATTGCAGCCTCAGCCTCCCGGACCACACACAGAAACTGATGACAGGGAGAGGGAAATCTGAGTATGCTGACCCCCGGGTCATGCCGGTCCTGGCCAGAGAGAAGATTGAGGTAGAGCCAGCAGCAGAGGGACTTGCTCAAGAGAGACCTTAGTTTGCTGGCCACAGATGTCAGCCTGTGGGACAAGAACCAGCAGTTGAAACACCTTACAGTGCCTCCTCCATACCCCAACATCTCCTCTGACCACTTCTCCAGGGCCTTCCCTTGTGCTTAGCACCTTCCCTCCCTTTGGGAAACACGGTTTTATTTCTGTTGTATTACATTTCCCTACTCTGGCCTAAAGACTCCATCGAGATTTCAGGAATTATAGGTGCTTGCTAGATAAGGCTAAGGAGGCTTATAGATAGAGGCTGGGATTAGAGGCTGAAAAAGGCAAGGTAGAATGGGATCCTGATCTCCAAAGACTTTAAAATTACTCCTTGTAGCCATTCCTGACAATGGTTCAAGCTTGTTCTTCTGTCTTAGTAGCAGAGAAATGAGAGAGATGCTCTGGGTCATGTTTAGATTTCTTTTCCTTCTCACAGATGAATACATTAATTATATATTTTAGCCTGATTTGGTTCAATGCTGCTTAATGCCTAACTACACTGCCTGACCTGTACTGAGGAGAGAAGGCTGTGGCTTCTCTTCCTGTGGCTATAAACTACACTCTGCAGCATCCTTCTTGCACTATTCAGTTCTGGCTGGTGACTGGTGCTTTTCCACCTTAGTCCCAGTACTTGTACTGTAATTTATTTTTTCCACTTATTTTTTTTTCACAGAATGATGTATGTGGATGATTTTGTTATGATACAAAGTCAGAACACTGCAGCCCCTGTTCAACCAACACTTAGCTTGTTCCCCTTTATTTGAAGATCTGGAAGTTGCTAAATGTGGATGTGTTTGTTCATAACACATTTGCTGTCTGTACATACAGTTAAAAAAATCTGGTGCCTTTGCAATTGTAATTTTTTATTTCAGCCAAGTAACTCCTTTCCACATGCATGAATTGTGATCACAGCCAGAAACAGACCCATTTTCATTTAATCTCTCTTCTAACATCATATTATCATAACCTGGAATAAATAAATTTCATATAGGTTTCCCTAAAACCATGCAGAAATGAGACCTTCACTTCCTGCTTTTGGGTCCTGCACTACACCTTGCTGCATGGAGAACATTTTATCTATCCATGAGAACTGTAATCTGTGGTCCAGTTTCCATAAATTGGGAAAGAAGCTGGAAATACATAATTTTGTAATTTATGTCCCACTCTGAGTCTCTAATTCCACAAGTGCACCCAGTCCTGGCTTCCGAAAACACCTCTTCTTCTGGCCGCTTATTCTCTTGGTAGAATGCAGCCACTGTTGGAGAAAGAGCACAGAAAATGGGAACATACATCACGGTGTTTGAGAGCCAAGTCAAACCACACAAGGGCAGATCTTGCTTAAGGCTACCTTCAGGTCTGTCTGTGAAGATTAATCCTATTTTCCAACAGATTATTTGCTTCCTTTGGGGTTTAAGGGTCTAACCTAACCTTAGCAAAGCTATTCGCTGTTTCTGTGTTAGCAAGTAATGAAACCAATGGGAGTGGCTGAGTAGAGTAAAACCCTTGGTACTAAGGACATGATGTCCACACTACACATATTTCAGGAATTTTATGGCAAAAACCCTGTAGTCTAGTCCAGTAGACTGGTGTTCATCTAGGTTGGAGTACAATGCAGGCACTGCTGGAGAGTGTCTTCAGGTCCATGCACTTTACAACTGTAACTTGCACCAAAGTTCATTAAGTGGCCGGGAGATTTGCTTCAAAGGTGTACTCCTGAAAGAAAATGCGAATGCAGATGCACAGTATGCAATCTTCTACCATGTTGTGAGCCTCATAAACTTGGAGGGCTAATGACATCCAAGTATTTGGGGTTGAAGGTATAGTCTATAATTGAGAAGAAATTGAGAATATACCACTTCTTGGGTGTCGAGAGCACTTTAAAAGCTGTATAGTTCATAAGATGTATTTTGTATTGAGCTATATTTTAAGGCCTTATCCATTTCTCCATGGGCAATTTTTAAGCAGGCAGGCTAATTATGCTAAAGTGCTAGTAGTATTTGAATCACACAGTAGACATTTTCATGTTTTTATGCAAATACTGATCACTACTTAACTCTATAATTTAGAAAACTGTTTTCTTTGCCAAAGTGGTTTGGAAATCTGTGACTCCTAATGGTACATTTTGTTTGTAATTTGAATGGGGTGTACATTGTGTTTTTGAGCTGAAGAAAGGAGGAAGAACAATGCAGAGGGCTGTCTAGGAAGTGTGCCCCCTGCCTCTTCCCTGGTAGGTGAAGGCATACAGCTCATTCCTCTAGCACAGGAACTAACACCATTATGGCTCTAGTATTTCCTTGTTTAGAGCGCAAATGCATTATGTTCACAGGTGATCTCTCACCAGCAGATTATATTAAGTAGCTTGTATTTCCAAAGTCCTCTGTGAGCCAACTGGCAGGCAGCTACCTCTCTTCCTTTGCACCTTGGCAACTCTCACAGGCAGTATTTTTGATTTTCTTTTATTCCTATTCATGTGGTGAGGACTGTGGGAGGTCAGTCATCAAGCTCAGTCATGCTAACTGCACAATTTAAAGTCAGGAGCAAGGCCTGGAGGGTACACGGAGGGGATATGTTGGTTCATGCACCTAGGAGCTACAGCGATTGCTTCTTCCTATGGCCCTTTGCTCAGCACTAGCAGACACAGATACCAGCTTGAATCCCAGTGCCAGAGACAAGGTTGTGGAAGAAATGCTGGGAGGCATGTGTGCCAGGTATTGAGAACAGTTTTAACCCAAGACTGTTTTGCCTTAAATGTCTGTGATGAACCATGTGATGGAAGTTGAAAAGCCTGAGTCTGAGTGGTTGCAGTTTTGGTTCTGCACTGCATGTATTGATGGTAAGAGGGATAAGATAAGGGACATGAAGCATTCTTTCAGCAAACGTGTCAGTTTCATGCTAGACACACAAGACTCATCTGCTAATGCAAAGTCTTTCGTCCCACATCAGTTTTAAGATTTCTCTTTTGGCTGGTTCCAGTGTTGGATGGGTTTAGGAGATGTTTTCCTCTACTCTTCAACCAGTTGGTAGCATTATTACATATTTCCTTTCCTTTCAGTCTAGAACACTTTAGCTTCTTTGATGAGAAGGATAAGAGGGGGAGGGTTTCTTGTACCTATTCCATGTTTTGTATTCTATTGCTGCCTTTTGCACTTGGGGTGCAGTGGGAAACATGGCCCTTTGTATTTAATCCTTGTTATCTTTGATGAAAATGCTTTCTGCCTTACACTTAAGATTCCTGTCTTTCCTCACACTGCTATCCAGTGCTGCTGTATGGATTCTGCTATTTTTTTTTTCATTTATAGCTAGAAAGAATAATGCGACTTATTCTAACAAATACATTACTGCTGCACAATTCCACCCAGTAACCTCAATCTTCAACATCATGGGAATTGAGCACTTGAATTATAACTTGATTGCTTTAGATATTCATGTCCTTGAACCTCCAAAGTTGTGTTTTTCTTTCCAGACATGACCCTGAGGCTCAAAAGAATGTTGAGGATATTTTTCTTGCTGTTAGAAGGTTTTCTGGAGAGGGTTAATTTTTGAGTTTTTCATGCCATGCTACTATTTTGAAGTTTCGTATACATTGACCAGTGTGACTGTTTGTTTCCAGTGCTGCTGTTATAGTAGAGGACACAGCCTGGTTTGATAAGTTTTTCCGGCTTTGTCTGTTAACTGTCATAGTATCTTATGTAGCTTTAACATCTTATTTTCCAATTTTTGCCTAAGTCCCTTTATTTAATGGGTTGATTTCACATAGCTTGACTAGTATTAAGCTTTTACAGATACTTCAGAAACAGAATGATTGAAAGGGGACTCAATAATTCTTATTATACATGCCTTTGCTAAAAAGATTTTTGTTTTGTATTATGCTATGCTATGGGTAGTGTTTACTAATTTTTATGTTGCTTAGCTATGTGAAGGAAATTAAGGCTTGGTGAGGTGTATGTAAAGATATCACAGGCTTCTAAATTCTTAGGGCAAAGCTTTTTGCCTGTAAGACACAGTAACCCATTTTGGTTATAAAAGTGACTGCTGAGATAGTGCCAAGTTCTTTTGCAGTGTGTTATTGCCAAAGATGATTTTCAGCTTCTAAGGTAACCAAAAAATGCTGAAAAGCTCTTAAGAAAATTATCTCAGAATTTGCTCTTTTATGCCTACATTATCCAATGAAAAGGCAAGGCTCTTTGCAATTTCTTTCGAAGAAATAATAATGATAACTTATGGTCTCTAATTGTAGTCCTTTCATTCTGCAATGCAATGTACCTTGTCAAAAGAGAAAAGCACCCTATTCTGGTTCATTTGATTTGCAGTCTTTTAAGATTCAGTCCTGAAGAAAATGAAAAGGACAATGTAGTGAATGGAACTGTGTA
This sequence comes from Syrrhaptes paradoxus, assembly GCA_013400615.1. Classification (NCBI taxonomy): domain Eukaryota; kingdom Metazoa; phylum Chordata; class Aves; order Pterocliformes; family Pteroclidae; genus Syrrhaptes; species Syrrhaptes paradoxus. Next base: position 157,739 of record VZTO01022692.1, read on the forward strand.
AAGTGAACATAGCTAGACTTCTTTTTTTCAGGTATTCAGATTTAGGTCAGGTGAAATATTTTGGGAATGTACGCTTTAGCAAAATTTTTTTTTTTATTTAAACAGCCAAAATATTTTGTTAAGGTATTTTCTAAATTAAGTGCCTGACTTTTACTGTTAAGAAATAGTTTATATTTTAAAAGTAACTACTGAATAATGTTGACATACACTAGAAAGTGTAAGCATTGAAAAAGCAGTGAGTAAAGCAAAATGTTTCCTTTGACTTGATTGCATTTTAAAATTGTCAGCTAATCAAAATAATATTCATTGGTCAACCAGCAACAAATTGGTTTTGTTATTTCCCCTCCTTGTTTAAAAGAGTGTTGTTCAATTCCTGGTTAAAGAACAGACCTGGGTGATGTTGAACAAGACATATAAATTATTTTCATCACTTCTTTCTTCTATTTTTAAGAGGGAAAATGCCAAGAATCCCGACTGCCAAGAATATTGAATACAGTAATCTGTTAATTCTGTTAATATTTTGAGATTCTTAGCTATTAAATCAAGTAATAGTATATAATACCCAAATAAATGCTTCACTCTGCAAACTAATCTATGTTATTTGCATGGAGTAAATAAAACAATGAAAACGTATTTGTTTATTTGATTTTCAGTAAGATTACATTACTTCTAGTATAAAAGGAGTTCACAAACTGGTGTGCAGAGAGGAGGAAGATGGTAGTAATACTCAGGGACAGTCTTTTAGTGGCTGTGTCAGAGCCCCTACTTTTTTCCCCTCAGAACAGATTTCAAGTGATTTCTTTCATAGCCAGTATTGAAAATGATATTGGTTTTATTGATACTGTTTTTATTAAAGAAGGTTGATGAGACACAGATAATCAAGAAGACTGATGATGCCTACTGTTTGCCCTTTTGCATAGTCACACTGCCATCTCTTCTGATGTTCCTTTCCCATTATCAGGTAGAGGCACTTATCCAAGAAAATAGATGGAAGTTGTTGTGGTGAGAAATGTCCTGGGAGGCTGCCAGTCATCCTTGGTTATGTCTCAGATACTTCAGCATGATGCTCAAAACATGTCAGGTTTTCTCAGGCTATTGTAGAATATTGATACACTTCCAAAGGGCCTCTTTTGTTTACGTACCTGGGGAACATACAACAGATCTTCCTTGAAGAAGACTTTTCTTTTGCTTTAAGTTGTGTCAAACAGTAAAATCAATGAGTCTCTTTGCTTGCAAAATCAATGACTGTCGGCCCCTACTGCTTTGTGAGACCCTAATGCTAGTGCTGTTACTGCTGCCCTTGTGGCTCCAGGAGCTCTCTAGCAGCAGGATATTGGCTGCCCTTCCCAGTGTGAAGGGCAGGAGAGCCTTCCTAATTAGACCTGGAAGCTGATTCTGAAAAATGTTCTGTTGATGTAAAATATATATTTATTTTTTTTTACTGAAGACTTCTGCAAAAAATTTCATCATGCCTCCCTCCATCTAGATTTTTCCATTGGAAGTAACATCATTAGCTTTAAAGTTCTCTTGTCCTCCCTGCCCTTGTTTTTTTGCCACTTTCATTAAATAAAACAGAATTCGTGTATTTGAGGTAGAGGTTTCAATTTCATAATCACCATGTTTTTAACTTTGTCATTCTCAGGCTTTCTTTGCTACTGGAAAGAACACAAGACTTTCAACATATTTTATTTTACTTTGTATTATTCCTCAGGTTCTCAAAATTGAGGAATTCTTAAAAGTTGGTAACACAGCAAGCAGAGGAGTGAGATGGGTCCATTCCTTATCAATCATAGGTAACTGTGCAAGAGGAGTCTAGTCCAGAAGGGGCTGCAGGGCATATTGTGCCACCAGCTACACTATAGTGAAAGGAAAATGAGGGAATGACAGTGAAATCATCCTGTAAGTGTATTCTCCAGCTTTTTAGGTCACTCATTAGCAAAGAGATGTGAAAAAGGATCAGGGTTTCCAAGAATGAAAGGAAAAAAATGATTTGAGATATTTCCTGAATAATTTTTAAAGCCTAAGGTGGGGGATTTTATTGTTTGTTTGTTTCTTTTCTTGTTTTCAGGCTTTTGTTGAATTTGCTTTTAGTTTTGCTTCAAAGTTACCATGATCTGGCTTGAGCTACAACAACACTGTGCAAGCTGGCAGGGTTTAAAGCACTTTGAGTCTCATGTAAGGGGCTTTCCCATGTGTACTATAAGGGCATAAGGTCTGGGTAACAGCTGGATTAGCTGGGAAGTGAGAATTGCAGAGCACTTCCAATCCTTCCAAGGCTGAGTGGTGACAGCAGGAAAGGGAATAAGGATCTTGTCCCCATTAGTCAGAAGGCAGAAGACTTGAGATGAATTACGGCTGCAAGGAGAAAATGTGTACTTGCAGTGTAAACTGCACAGCTGATGTCCCGCTGGGAAATGTGAATGCCATTACGCTACCTTCTGTACATAATACATAAATTAATGGATTAATTTAATTATTTATCTTTCAACATTTTTTCACTTGGCAGAATGGAAATGTTGATAGAAGCTCTGATAAGCATGAAAAAATCTATGCTGCTCTTCCTTCATTAATGACTTTTAAACATTAGAAAGTCTCAGACTCCATATTATGATATACGGAGTTCTCTTAATAAGAGACAAGAAAAAAAATACAGGATTGTTATCCATTAATTGATTCAGTCCAAGGCTGAAACAGAGTCTCACATTAAATTACTGCTAACACTGATTTCTCTTTGAGCTTTCTACGAATGTTGCTACAATTTTCTCCTTCCCACTATTTTGGGAAAATTGCAAGGTACCAGAAATAACCAGTAACAGAAGAAAAAAACCCCCAACAAACCCCTTATGGTTCTGCTCATTTGTTGGAGGTTTAGATTGCTGGTTTTCATTTACTCATTATCCCTCTGCATGGCCCAAATCTTGGAGCCCTTACTCAGTCATTCACTCCTTCATTGACTCTTAATGGGATAATTAGCCAGTGTAAAGACTTTGGACACAAACTAACTTATCTGGAGCATGTGTGGTCTCATTGTGTCAAATTAATAATGATCCATTATTATTTCTCAGACATACTATGAAGGTTTCAACCAGAGGTGAAAACTAGAGGGTATTTTTTGTTCATTTCTTCTGCATGACCATGACTCAGCTAATATTCTATGCAGTATGCAATATCCTATAACTGTCTTGGACTGTATAAATAATGGAAAGCATTTGCATGCTGACCTACAGTTCTGTCTGTTTAGAGCAGACAGTGAACTTGCTCGCTTGGCTTGTTAATATTCTAGCTTCCTAACAATCAATCTGCTTTGATATTTATGTGACCCAGCAAAGTATATTTTTCTTGGGTTTTAAATTATGTTGTTTCATCTCCCAGTAAATCTATAAAATTTGGTCTGGCTTGATTGCTGTTTGTATCGTAATGTGTGGACAGTACATCTTCACCTACCCCTGTAGTCACTTGACTGTGCGGGCATAGGGGTCTTGCTTTGCTTTCCCAGGCACTTCGGAGGTGGTTAATCATTATACAAATGCAATCTGCTGTCCTCCATCTGTCCCTTGGGCTTGTCTGTCTCAGGATACTTTTCCCTTCTTTATATTTATACAATTTAAAGCTCAGTTCCTATATACAGAAATTAACATTTTGATATAAAAATGCTGCTGCTACAAACAAATACCTCAGCAACTATAAAACAAATAGATAAAAAGAATAAATATACTGAATCAGTGGAAGCTGATAAAGTGCAGACACTGCCTTAGGCTATCTCTGCACAGTGCAGACTTAACCTACACATCAGCTTTATCTCCTTTTTTTCCTTTATTTTTTTTCTTTTACAAGGTCACTAAAGATATTCTCTGTTTCTAAAAGTAATTTTTGGTCACCAGTGACAAGCAAAGTAATCTTTCCCAAAATTTCTGGTAGTTTGGGCCTTTAACTTGAGGTGGTGGGATGAAGCAAGCAGACCAGCCCCACTCCTGCGCACCACCGGTGAACTGCTGCCTCTCCACAGCCTGCAAGGTGTGCAGGTGAGGAGGATCCATCCCTTTCCAGACCTTGTACTTTTAATAGTTCTGGGAGACGCTTGAGTAAGTATCTTCCTGTCTGTTAGATGAGATAAATGCTGTGTTTATTTCACTGAAATGTCATATTAGTTTGTAATAAATATTTAAATATGCCGAGAGCTCCAAATAATAGGTCGGAGAGATGTACTACTGTGATGCAAAAAACCTTTGTATCATACACAAAAGCATCTTATTCAGTGTTTTAGAATAGGGCAACGGGGTGCAAATCATCCTCTGCACCCGTCTGAGGCCTGTGTAATGCTCCTCCTGCACCTCCTCTGCAATTATGGATGCAGCCTTTGCAGGGATGATTGCTTCTGTCACCCTGGGGCTCTGGAAGGGAAGGTCCCAGGTTTGATCCAGTCTCAGACTTTTCACCTTTCTTCTCACCACTGCACAACTGTGTTTAGTGGGTTCAGTGACAGCAGAGACACCTCTACAGATGGTTCATGGTGAGGGCTGTGGTGGGATCACGCATCTGGGCTGGGCAGTCCTCGGAGCTCCTGCTTCAGTGCAGCAAAAAGCTTCTGCCCTGCCTGCCCGATAGAGCCTGTCACAGGCCTGCTGTGGCTAGCATCTTGGACTGAGGAGTAGCTACCCTGAAAATGTATGAGGCAGAGGAGCTAGTGAGACTGAGGTGGAAGGAAAATGGGCACTGCATCAACATGAGGAAAATGTTTTTGTGTAAGAGACACGGTCAGTCTGCAGTTCATCACAATGCTGACGATATTGTCTAGGGTTCTCCCAGTGTCTTCTGTACCACCATCTATTCGTCCACCTGTGAATCTTCAGCAGAAAAACATCTCGTTGCAGCCTTTCTGGGTCTTGCTCCCTCCTTTTCCAGGTGTCTGTTGCAAACTGGCAATATAAAAGCCATTGGTGGACCTGTTGGAGCAAGTCTAGAGGAGAGCCACAAAGATGGTCAGAGGGCTGGAGCACCTCCCCTATGAGGACAGTCTGAGAGAGTTGGGGTTGTTCAGCCTGGAGAAGAGAAGGCTCCAAGGGGACCTAACAGCAGCCTTCCAGTACCTGAAGGGGGCTACAGGAGAGATGGGGAGGCACTCTGCATCAGGGAGTGTAGTGACAGGACAAGGGGTAATGGGTATAAGCTGAAGGAGGGTAGATTTAGATTAGACATTAAGAATAAAATTTTTCCTGTGAGGCTGGTGAGACACTGAAACAAGTTGCCTAGCGAAGGTGTGTATGCCCCGTCCCTGGAAGTGTTGAACACCAGGTTGGATGAGACTTTGAGGAACCTGGTTTAGTGGAAGGTGTCCCTGCCCATGGAAGTGGGGTTGGGACTCTTTAAGGATGATGTTTAAGGTCCCTTCCGACCCAAACCATTCTGTGATTCTATGATGATGCTATGACTGTTTCTGTCTTAAGTCAAAAAGGGAGAGAATTTTCTAAAAATTGTTTTGCTTTCCTTGGGACAGCTTCAGGACAAGTTATTCATACAAAGTTATGTATCACACCTTCTCTCAGAGAATTTCTGCTTCCTGTACACTTTTTTTACCTCTTTTTTTTCTTTATTTTTAACTGTGGACTGGCTGAACTGGTATTAAAGTCAATGGAAAGTTCCTCTAGCTGTTTAGTAGAGCAGGACACAGTCCTCAGCATCTATTCAAAGACTAGAGAATTCACTGATGTCAGTAGAAAGCCTCCTACTTGCATTGCTTAGCCCCCAAACCCCTGTTAGAGAAGAGGGACAGGACACAGCCAGTGTGTATGTAGACTGTCAGTGAAGAAAAGCTTGTCAGGGCATTACAGGTTTCCCTTTTTTTTCATGCAACTCATTAATTTGCAAAACCAGATGTTTCTGAGATTGACAGATCTATTAATCTGTATATTTTCCAGTTTGCCAAACATTAAATTACCAGAAAAGTAAATGGACACTCTAATTTACTTCTAGTGCTTAAGATCTCCTAACATAATCTAAAAGTGCTTCAAGCAAGAAACAGGAGGGAATAGCCAAAGCCTACAGCATTCCTGAGCTTCCATTCATCTCCCCATAAGGGAGCAGCCTTCCTCTTTTGGAGGAGCTCTGTGTACACATATTAGAGTAATTTCCTGCAGCAGTCCTCCTGATAGAAATATTCCTCCAGTTATCGTATCTCCAGAGGCATCTCTGCATAAAAAGCATGTCTGCACTATTAGAGGAATCATGTTAATGGGATATTACAATGCAGAAGCATTTCGTTCTTGGGATGTGTCCACATGTGGGTTATTGACTCATCTGTATTTAACTTCTCGCAGCCTTTGACCTGACCTTTCACTTGACTCCCTCTACTGTCATTTTCTTGGTATGAAAAATTTTATCCTTTTGTTTGGCCTGTGTGAACTCATAAATTCTGGTTGCTCACACGTAATCACAGAGCAAACAAAGAAGCTGGAAAACAGCACCTGATGAATAAAGAGAGGTTGTTACAGTGCAGCCAGAGGAGATCATGCAGCATCCTCCAGCATCTCCTCTCCAGCCAGCTCTCATTTCTCTCACAAATACCCTTCCACATCTTACCCTGTGTGGTATTCCAGGTGTAGATCGAAACAGGCCATGATCTCCCAGTAACGCAGTCAATACGTGTGTATGTCCCAGTTCAGACACTTTAGACTGAAGTATCTCTGGAAGAGCTGATGGGAGTTTGCTCATCTTTGTCGGTCCTGTTCTACACCTAGAAAAAAACTCAGGAACATCACTCTTTAAGAAGACATTACTGGGTCTGGTACCTTCTTAATGCTTAAAATAGAAAGCCATTCTCTTATTCTGAATTCATTTTTTCCTATATAATAATAAAATGTGATACAAACAGGAGTAAAGAAGAAGTGTATAAAGGATTTACAAAGGTTCAGAAACAACTGTTAGAAAAGCTGGTTGGGTTTTCTTCTGGTCAGAAAATTCAGCTTGGCTGTACTGGATAGGGTTATTTCAGTCATGCTGTCAGGAAAGAATTTCTAGCTTCCAAAAAGGGATTTCTGGAGAAATGCAGTGTAGTCCATACCTGTCACTCTCATAATATCTTACATTTTTAAGTGCCATATTGTATTATGAGTAACCTTACTGTTGCTCATTCCTTTAAAAAAAAAATATTGGTAGCTTCTCACTCTTCCAGATAGTTCAGCTGTCCTGGTCTCAAAAACCATCCCTACAATTAGCATTTTTGAACTGTCAGCAGGTGATCACTCTCTCATCCTAAGGGTGGCATATTCTGTTCACGGTGATAATGTCCCCTCTTTCTGTATTGCTTTTCTGCATTGCATGTCTTCAGACACAGAGGGTTCTGAAAGTCAAGAGTGTCACTGTGGTACCTCTATGAGCACTGAACTTAATGGAAACTTAGAGGTGAAAAGAAATTGCAAGAAGTATTTGTAGCTATCTGCTTAATGCCCGGCCTTTTTAATGACCATTTTAATTGAGAGTTTGAAACTTTAGTTATTTCTGCACCTGCCAAAGTGATTTTCCTTTGAAAGTAACACTTCAGACAGGTGTAAATGCAAGGGTCATTATATTCAGACCATGAAAATGTTCTTATTGTAAATTAAAAATCAGCAGCCCCTTCCCTTTTGTAAAAAAAAAACAGTGGAGAAAATGTGCTGACTACAACACTGGTCTAAGAAATTACGGCAACACTGCCTTGACCACCTAGTGGTAGTGAAGTGAATGAAGATTGGGAGAAATTCAGTTTAGCATGAACCTTGCTCTTTTTCTGAACAAGGCTGCTGGTAAGGACAAGAACATTAATTTTTTGTCTGTTGCTCTGTAAAATATGCAGATGTAGAAGCCTTAATTTACAATGGTCATTACTGGTTAATTAAGGAGATTCATTGACTTATTCTTAACAAAGGACTTTTAGCCAATGTTCACTACTAGGGAATTACTGAATTCAGATAAAGCATGAGATAGGTGAGAAAGAGGAGTTTTTTTTTTCCCCTGGAATAATGCTTCTGTCTGATTCTCAAAACAGGAATTATGTGTATCTTCCATTGTAAAATTATTATAATTACTAAATTATTGTAATCTCTAAATCACTGGCTGCGATTTTATAGCAAAAATTTCAATTACCATATATAATAAAGTATTTATCATTGCTTAACAAAGTATTACTGAAATTTTGGGTTGTAAGTAAGAATTTGAAAGATGAGAGTTCAATAGATTTGGATCTTGCCTGAGGAATTAATTTTAAAGCAACGCTTGGCACATATTTGACAATTTACCATTAAATGTATGCTTTAGAACCACCTGCTGGTGCATAGATTTTCAGATCACATTGTAACGACGCAAGTTGCCTGGAACCCTAACCCTTATGATGCAAAGATTCAAAAATAGTATTGGTGCTATTTATACTACCTATTTGGCTATGCATGAAATGATATTGAATAAAAGGCTTGTGTAGAAATCTCTTCAACATTTTCATAGCAAATAATGAGCATACATTGAGAACAAATTGCGTGTATCTGAACTTAACAGGTGAGGTGTCCCAGGCTTCTGCAAATGAATACTAATGGAAGGAAGCTGTCGTATATATTGAACATTTAATTATCTTTTGGGACAAGACTGTCAGCGCATGACACAGTGGCAACATGTGTAAGAAAAGAAAAAAAACAAAAACAAATAACCCCCCAACTTATATTTACAAGTACAGTTCCTGGATGGGAAGCAAGAGACATTTTAGCAGCATTTTTTCTGCAAAAGTATCCTGAAGCCTCTGTGCTGCAGTGGCTGGTACATACACATGGAAGAAATCCAAACAGGATGTTCAGACACCGAATTAAGGAGTCCTCCTTTGGCTCCTGCTTGTGTGGCTTTCTGTTTTCTGTTTTCACTAGCAATTGAGTGGACTATGGCTGAGATGGCCATGGGTTTACCATCCTGTGTCAGGAACAAAATGGAAGTATCTGTCATGTGTCAAAGGATGGAGCCATACGGTGCTGGATGGGGGTCTCTGCGTGTGTGCACGTATGTGCGCACAGCCAGAGTTGAACCTATATGCAGTGGCCCAATGTTTTGTAAACATGCATGGATTGCTGATATGTGGCCGATATTTTCGTCGTGTACAAGTTAATATCACCTGTATATGGAGGAGAACTGCAGTTCTGTGTTTGCAGTCCCTCTACGTCACTGTGAATATGTTACATCAACACATTAGGAAATGTATATAAAAAACAACTCTGGTTGAGGCACTTGAATTTCTGGAAAACCAGACAAAATATTTGTATCTCAGTGAAGGCAGAGTAACAGCAGGAAATAGTCAGCTAGGACATTTTCTCATCAGCTAGGCTATTTCCTCATCATACAAGCAGCTCCTGGCAATGTCACCTACTGCAGCCTATGACAATTCAAAGAAATTTCTTTGTATTGAGAGCAGCATATTAAGATATAGTGTACATGTAGTGATGCTAGTGATCCTGGTAGTCTCCACTAGGATGCTATTAAACAGCTTTTAGTCAGTTAATTACAAAACAGAGAAGTTGCTGCCTTTGTGTTTGTTTTTCAAGAGCTTTCTTTCACAGTCCATGCAATATTTGGCTTTGCTACCATTTTAAGAGTTCGTTGGTGCAGTAGTGAAATAATATCACGTGTTTCTAAGAAAATGTGAAGATGTGAGAGACAGCTCAAAGACCAAACAGACTGATTACTCAGTATCAAAGCTGAGTTAATCCCCTGATGTTTAGTTTGTGTACAGCTGGGAGTTGATCAGATAGGGAACTGGAAACAAACGATAAATAGCATCTATTCCTAGGAGCTAAATTTCCTTTCCATGGTGAATTTTGTGAGTAGAATTGCATTCATCGTGAGTAGTTGTCTGTTCCATCTTGGCTCATTTTTTTTAACATTTGGGAACTCTGATTTGTGAGAGCAGCTACATTTTGTCAGACATTTCTGAGTGTATGGATTTCTGGTATACAGTTTAACCTTTGAATGTAGGGTGCATTTCCCATTAACTGTAGATGTGGTGTTTGTTGTCGCTGAGTACACATTGTTATTCAAAGAGATTTTGGTCTTTTGAGCTCAAAACAACATGTTTTTTGGTTGTGATGACTCTGACTTACTGTTAATTCATCAGTAAGTCCTGTGTCTCACCCAGCTGCAGCCTGGCCCCGCTCTGCCTCCTGTGAAAAGCTGTGGAGCTGTGGGGACAAGGAGGCACAGCAAGGCTCTCCAGCCTCAGAGGTCCTACGTCCTCTGAGGTCCTTTGTTACCTCAAGGACTTGCAGATTTTGGGTATTTGGCCCTTTGCACTGTTGGGGCTGAGAAGAGCCAAGTCTAGCTTTCTGCACTTGTCCCACTTTGCAAACACAAGCACCAACAGATGTACATGCAATCAGACCCCACCTCTCTTTCCAGTTGCTACATAAGAAATAATTGTACCAGGGATAAATTTCTCTTAACAATCTGCTTTTACATCTGTATGTAATCTACCTAGTTTTTTTTTCTTGCCCAAAGTGCAGTTACCTGGATTCATCTTGTGATAACTGGAGCTTGAACTAAAGCTCAGGAAATGTTCACATTTACTGCTTACATACTCCAGACGTAGCAGGTGCTGTAGTCACCGTGGGAAGCAACCTCCTCCACCAGAGCAGTGCTCTCTTCCTAGAAGTGTGTGTTTGGATTTGACAAAGTTATAAGCTTGGGCAGTTGCTGGTTCTCTGTTCTCCTAACTCAGAAAACAAAACAAAACAAAAAAGGTTTTAATTTCTGGCGTTAACTAGAACAAGTCAGAGATGGGATGATACTCTTCAAATTTTGTCTGGAGTGGGGAAAAGAGCTAGTATTTTGCTGAAACAGTGTTGTTCTCACCATCAGAAATGAGCCCTTACATACCAGTGTAGGAACTCAAATTTTCCCATTAGCAGGTGAGTGTTTGAGTGAGGCAGAGAGGGACAGATTCAGAGAGAGCAAAGAGAATGTTACAGTTGAAGGAGGTCACAGGCGCACCACCCAAATGGGAATGACGTCTTATCAAAATGGCAGAAAAGCCAGCAAGTAATAAGTTGCATCCCATTTTATTTATCTGGCAGGCAATAAACAGTGGTCAACCTGCTGCCTCGTATCACTCACTTTCTGCAGGATCTGTGGCTTGACTGCCTTTTAATACTTGCTCTCTTTTCTGCAGCTTTCATTGAATGTGATTTTTAAGAGCTCACACAACCTCCTTCATTCATCTTGCAGTGCCTGTGTGTTTCAGGGACTTCACTATGTATATGTGATCTAACTTGATCAAATACAAAGAACTGCAGATGCTGTGCCACTTGTGAAGTGTGTAGAAAAACAAATATTGAACAGACAAGAGAAGGTAAATCAAGAAGTCCCTGCCAAACTGACAAGAGAGTACAAAAAGGAAAGAGAAAAAAAACAGTAAAAGGTTGCTGAATGTGCAAAACTTACATTTATAATATGCCACAGAGGTCAAGAGAGAAGATATTTTGATGTGTAAAAATACACACAGAATTATAGTAGATGAGCTTACATATTTTAGAGAACCTCATACGTGTTGCGCTAACCAGGACACTGACTCTCCGCAAATCTTCCTCAATCACCGGGCTGTGCACTGAAATTGATTCCAGTCTCGCGGAGAGGCTGGACCTGCTGGGCTGTGTGTACTGCTGGAAATGGTGAGGGATGGAGTCCAAAGGACCAAAATAAGCCCAGGGCTGTATTTGGGCTGCTCCTTTTGTCTTCACTGTGAAATAAATCAACTTTTGTTGCTAGGTTCAATTAGGTCAAGGCTGGACTTTTCTCTTTTCAACATAAATATTTTCCACCTAGAGATATGCCAGATACTGGCTTACAAATGTTTCCAGTCAGAAAAAAACACAGGATAGATTAGAGGAGAAAGTGTAACAGTGCCGAGGGAGAAAAAATATGAAATAATTGAGTTATTTCTGTGTTTCGATAGCTATTTTTTCTTCCAGTTTAACTCACTTATGCTATGATTAGGTGCTTTCAGTTTTCTCCCTCCCTGTGAATGTAGAATTCAGTCATTTTTCTCTTTCATGCAAAAAGCATCCATTAAGATAAATTTCAGAGTGGCTCTGCAACATGACTTGTGACTGTCATGGGAGATCCCTAATTGCGTTCATGTCATCAAGGATTTTTTTTAGAAAGTATTTGCCTAAAGTGGTTATGTCAGAAACATTAAGAAAATTTCTTATCATTACAGCTGAAATATAAAACCAAACCAAATAATATAAAATTCAGAAAATATTTGCCTTGCTGTGTTGAATAATTTGATATAATACAATTACACTGTGTGTTGGTTTCCTATAACCATTATGTTCTGAGAGGAAAACTAGGTATGAAATAAAAGGAAGATACACAGACTAACCTGTGTAATTTCAATTAGTATCTTATTTCACACTGATTTTTTGTTGTTGTTGAGTCTTATTCCACTGTGTGAAAGTTTGGCATCAAATGGCTGGAAATTATAAAATTGGTTAGGTTTCATTTTTCTTATTTGAAGCCTATTTTCAGCTGTGCTAATAAAATGCCCTAGCCTCTAGGAGCTATAATATGGTGTAATGAACAGTCTCGGGAAATGAGTGTCTAATTTCAGATGTGGTGGAAATCTGTCTATATGAAAGATTTTCCAGGCAGAGGGGGGAAACCATCGCTCTGGCTGATGAGGTCCTGTCCATGGAATGGAGCTTTTCATAGCATGCACCAACTCGTGCAACCAAGAGCCACTAATAAATCATGGAAATAATGATAAATGGGGCATCATCGAAACAGATTCCACAAGCTTCCATTTACAAGTGTCATCCCAGAAAAGTGGGTACAGCCCAGCAGTCAGTGGAGCAGCAGCAGAAGGGAGGATAGCTTTGTCCTTTGAACTGAGGGGGGTCCCATGGTCCCCAAGCCATTGTCCTTCCGATGGCTCATGGCCCCTCAGGCTCGCTGGGTGAGTCTTCTGCACTTGGAGGTACTCAGCCCATGTTTGCATACACTGTACTTGCTGCCACATGTTCTGTTCTGTGTGTTTCTGATTCAATCATCTAACCTTTTGGTTTGAAACAGAGTTGTGCACATCCAATCTCAAAATTTCTGGAAGAGGCTTCATTCTCCATTTCAGTATTAAAAATCCAGGATAACGTCAGAGTTACAATCCATAACTGATGAACATGGGATTCTCAGAAGTGCTCAATATTGGCTTGTCTGTATCTCTGGAAATCATGTACATTTAATATTTTTAAGTAAACGCTGAATATAGACAGGCTAAACCTGAGCATATTTGAGAATATCAGATATTCTAGGAGACAACATGTTCACAGTTTATACCTAATGTTAGACTTGTAAGTAACTATTTAGAAAATTAAACAAAACTGGCCTGAATTTTCTGAGGCATTACAAACCCATGGTATCTGTTCTCTGTAGAGATAGTGACCCCTGGGAAAGCAGAGGTATATAAAAACAGAACCTTAATTTTAGGCAACTGATTTTGAAGAGTATTGTCTCAGAACTATTCAATAAAACAGAAAAAACTTTTCTTCCAGTAATCTCAGATGAATAGCAGCTTTGGTACATATCAGACAATCTTTGAAAAATAGGGTAAGAAAATAATGGAAAATAACTGGCCTATAGGTTAAATTCTGCACACTGAGTAAAAAGTGACAGCCTATCATCAAAGAAAATGGCGCAGAAAAGTGGGAATTTCTTCTTGTTAAATTAGTAGAGGGTGTATTTTGAAGATTTTCTTTCACAGATTGAGTCTAATTTGCAGGTTATCAAATGGTAAGATCTGAGTCTTTCTGCAGAACGTGGCCCTTCTGCACCACATTTTTCACATACCAAGTTGCTAGTGGACACCTAATAGCAAAGAGCTTGCAAGATACTGTATGCTGTAGCTAAGTTTTTTCCTATTGTGTCAAAAGTAATTCCTAGATTCAAAAGGCTAATCTGTGGTGTTTGATGTCTGTCAGAGGGTACCAAATGTGGAATCCTCTCCCTAAAAGGCACTCAAGTCCATAGCAAGCTATCCTCTTTTTGACAAATGTGTCTCTTCTACCTGCTTCTGTTACTGTGTGAAGAGGAAGGTGACAAAATGCTTCAAGTTAGATGACAAAAATATCTTTCCTACTGTTCGGTAACCTCCATGCACCTGGTCTCCATGGTGCTGTAGCATGGGGAGGCCAAGAGGCAGGCAGCTTTAGTTATCAGTCTCTTCAGCATGCCCCCTAAGCGGAGATAGGGCAAGCAGAGGTTAAGCAGAAAAATTTCTGCTGTTAGACCAACAGCATCTCTTCTAAAGTTACTGTGTGCTCAGCTACTGTTGAAGAAAAATAAGGAAAACACCCACCAGCAAAAACTCTAGAGGCTTTGCTGTCCACTTGCAAAGACAGCCGTAGAATCTCTGCATTTCACTTTGCAAAACCTCCATAAGAAGAACTAAATCTTGGAAAAATTCATTTGTTTTTTGCCCCTGTCTCTACATTGACTAGAGGAAGGAGAACAGAGGGGATTTCTGTGTTTTTTTTGTTCTTTTTGCACACACACATTGCATGCACTCTTCTGCGTCACACACCATGGCCACAGACCCTTTCCCCTGTCCCCCTCTCCCCTGTCCCAGCGGTATTTTGGGAGCCGCTGCAGCACATAGTGAAGTCAGAGGGTACCTTGGAGACACTTGGCTGTGTCAGGGTCAGGTTACAGGACAACAGTTGCTCAAAACGGAGCTGTCACCTTGCCATAAGCCTCATTCCTCCTCTCTCCTACCAGGTTCTGTGCAGGTATGCCCACAGGAGCCCACAGGAAGCTGAGCCTTGCAGGCGGTCTTCTCCAACACGCAGAAGCCCCAGCAGGGTCTGGGGGCTGGAGCCAGTCCCAGTCCCAGCTCTGCCTTGCTCTGAGGCCACTCTCGTGTGCCAGGTGATGCCAGACAACCTGGCCACCATGGCATTTGCTCTCGGTCCACTTTTACATTAAAAATTTGCACTTTGTTTTTTCCTCTAAGATTTATTTTTTTTTAAAGGGACTAAACCTCTTGTCAATCTTAAATTAAAAGCTTAATATTTATCATTCTGCAGGAAACAGCTAGGGCATATGTGGAAGTAATTATTCTCCAGAGATATTAGTGGCAGTGGCTGGTGCTGAGTACCCGACTCTGCTGTGCTGCAGGGCAGACCCTGGCACGGCAAATGCTGCTGTGGAAATGTCTTCCCAGCGCAACAGCCAGCTGCACGATCTTTCATCAGACTCTTCCAAACCGCTTGGAAGAAATACATTATTGTGAGTGGAGTAAAATATGCTAGGTGTTTTCTTCCCAAGACACTTAATCTAAGTTTGAGGCATTTTATGAAAAGTCCAGGAAACATGGATGCATTCTTCAATGTTATTAGAAAAAGTCTAATGAGCTTTAAAGCAGCAATAGTTTGTTTTAGGTTGTTGTTGGTTAGTTTTCAAATAAGAAGGAGCCTTGTCTTTATCATTAACTGAAAACTCAAGAAGCTACTAGCAGATGTAAATGGATCTGCCGTCAGTCCATCTTTGTATCCCTATTCCTTGGTAAATGCCTAAAGCTGTCCAACCGGCTTCTCTCCAAAAGGTGTTAAGGAGCTGGTGAGAAATATGCAGAGAAATACTGTCTGGCGTGTGTGTTGGCGCTGGCCCCGGCACAGAATCGCAGGTGCTGAGTGAAGTGGAGCTTAAGATAGACAAGGTCCCAGTGACAGCATCCCCACCGCAGCCATGCTGCATGCCATAGCCTGCACTCTCTGAGCAATAATTCAGCCTGTGCAGCAGCCCTAAGGTTCAGACTGGTTGTGATACACAACGTCCGAGCTGCCAGCAGGTTTACCACAATTGTAACTGTAATGTGTTGTAATTGCTACAAGTTAAAACAAATTTTGGCTTGCACTTTTATTCTGCCTTCAGTCATATTTGCATGACTCTCAAACTGCCGGAGTACCTGTGGGAAGAGCGCAGAGGGAGTTAATGAGCAGATATTTTTACCGTAGGGCAGGACACATTAATAGGTAATGCGTCTCTGCCAGTGCTAGCCAACGCATCACTTCCCAAATCTGGTCAGTGGCTTCGGAAGTCAACTGTGACATTTATAATTCAGTATAGTCTATACTCTTGTCTGCTGAGCTGTTACATCAGCCAAATTTAACCTGTATTTTTCCTTTCAGTAAGTCACCTCCTTTATTCTGTAAGCTACTTCTACGATATGAAGAACTCCCAACCTGAGCTGCTTTCTTTGTTATATGGGTTATGCTACAAAGTTATTCCTGTCTTCTCAAATTAAACAGAAGGATTGTATGGCTGTGTGAAGAAGAGTAGAACAAACAGAATTCTGTTTTGTGTGGGTGAATTTCCATGGAAGCCAGCTTAGGTTGCATTGGGCTGCATTTGGCAGTATGTCAACCTCTGTGGGGAGAAATTGGCGTATATTACCTTTTTATTCACTGGGTCTCATTTATAAAAGTAAAAAGCAAGTCCAAAAGCTTCTTAAAAATGTCAGACCAGCAGACAGACCAAAGTAACAGAGATGGTTTAGTTTATGTTTATTTTAGAGAAGAATCTGTTATAAACTCACATTCCAGTTTGGATGACATAATATTGTTATATGTTTGCACCATATGTTTATAATTTTAAACAGCCTGGGGGAAAACAAACAAAAACTATGCCTCCTGCTAGAGGGACCTGTTGGCAATATAATCCTGGGTAGAAACTTCAGACAGTTAATTGCATCTCTCACAACTTTAATCAAACTCATCAGCAAAGAATGAATAAACAATGCTTTTATTAACCTCAGTTTAGTCACTGATAGCGTGTTGGTTTCTTGAAAAGAAGAATGTATTTGATAAACAGGTCAACAGGTCACAAAAATTACATTCTTTTTTTTCTCTAATAGTGCACTTTCTAACCACACTTTACGCTTCTAGTAAAGTTTGGGTGTTTTGGGGGGGGTTGTTTTTGTTTTTAATGTATCATTCTATGCATAGTTCCTAATGGGGAAATTATTTTCATTTAAAAAACACTATGGTATCTCTTGTCTGCCCAAGGAGATAAAATGAAATAATACGTGTCAGTATTTAGTAATGGAAATATAATGACTAAAAGGAGATTTCTTAATTCCTGGTGTTGTAATATGATTGATGATAAAAGTAATGTTTTTGCCCCGACATCTGCCTCTCCTTCCACAGTACAGCTTTGCAATTGTTTCCATAGGGAAAGATTATCTGAGAACTCAGAATGAAAAAAATATGAGGGCATTTTATATTTCCATTTTCATACAGCTTTTAGAGGCATACAGAAGAAGGAATAGGAAATGTGCTTCTTTTACTATCAGGCTATTTTTTCAGAAAGCACCACCTCCAGGCTAGTGCCTGTCCCCCCCAGCCACTGGAATTAAATTTCTTGGGGGGATGATGTCTTTTATGTGTAAAAAAGGAAAAAAACCACAACATTTTAATCCTCGAACTGTAAGCTGACACGTTAAATATCTCAGTTTAGAAATGACTGTCCTGAAAAACACCAAGCTGTTTTTCACCTGCACCACCTCTGTAGTCCTATCTGCAGGTGGGACTCTTGGCCAGCCCACCTTATCCCAGGTGTCACTGGCTCTCATTTGTGGAGGTGCTGTGGCTGGTCCTCACAGAAGTTGTTGTGCTAGCCTACACCAGAATCACCAGGCAGCTAAACTGCGCGTCTTCATTACATTAAGGCAGCATTTCCAATATGAAATTTTAGTGGGTTTATTCTGATACTTTTAATGAAAAACTTGCCTAGTTGAAATACACCTATAATTTTCCATCACCTCAGAATGATGAGGATAAATTGCATTGATCTACAGAACCCATTCTTGTGAAGCTGATGCTCCCAAGGACACTTTTTGCATCCCTGTCTGCTCTCAGAACTACGAAAGCTTTTAGGCACATTGTTATTTTTTAATGTTATTTATATCTTGTCTTGCTACTAGTTAGTGATGGAAATAGCTTCTTCATTTGCTAGTAAGGTTACTGATGGATGTTTCCTGAGAGTGAGAAAACAGAGTTTCAGTGCAGTGTTGGTGTGGTGGGATCTGAGGCTGTGGCAACAGAGCAAACCTTCTCACAGGAAGGCTTCCACTGAACTCAGATTACATTTTCAGTTAGAGAGAGTGGTTTTGCCACCAGTTTCTCACTTTGACATTATTCACATTGCATTAACATCTAGAAATCATGTCTGGAAAAATACACAGAATTAGGCTTTAGCTAGGAAAGCATCAAACTCCAAGGCAGGTGCTTAAATGCTTTGCAGAATGAGGTCATTTCAGGGAAAAAAATATATATGTATATGTATTTATATATATATTTATTTAGTCTGGCTCAACTTGGCACTAAACACTAATTGACTACAATTACTTACACCTTTATTTGTGAAACAAGTACAAATATGAGACAAACAAAATTAGATGTTCTGCCCTCTTGACAGACTGTTCCAAATAATATTAGCTGTTCATATTAATGGAAATAAAATGTAACAATTAGTGATTCAGAGAAAATTGTGGGAAAATTTGAGTTACTCAGAGCATTAGTAGGGAAAGAATAAAGCTCTAAGATGGACAAATTGCATTTGATGAATGCCACAGGTGCAACACTTTTCAATACACCTTTGCTAGGCTAATAGCAATAAATGAGGCTCTGAGCCCAGTGAGGGGTGCCAGGCACTCTTCTAATAACAGTAATTCCAAAATAGCAGTTGAGTATGAGCTTAGAAAAGAAAAAAGAGAAATCAAAGTACTGTCTCAGTCTTGTTGAAAGAAGCTTTTAACTTCTTTTAATTTCAAAAAAAAAAAAAAACAAACCACCAAACCACAAAAGGCAACCCTTAATTATGCAAGTTTTTGCTGTCTAAGATTTACCATTCCAGAAACATCATAAATATATTACAAAACAACCTTGGGAGGACTGTGGACTTTGAATCCAACCTGACAAAGGATTTCGTGATAATAAACCACCGAGAAAGGCCAGAAGTATGGGGGAAGATAAAGATCCTTCAGACCCTCAGTGAGGTGTGGACAGGGTTTGATGGCTTCTGTGTCTTATCTATCTCCTTAAACCTGCCCTTTTCCAAAGTTTTTCCAATGTTTTTCCAACATCTCCTTCATGTGACACCAGCAGCAGAAGTGGGCTTTGGGGGAGACTGGAAGGAAGAGGAGGATCACAGAGGCAGTATCCCTGGGAGTGGCAGAGGGGATTAAAAGCATCAGGAGCACTTGGTGGTCATCAGCAACAATCTGTCTTTGGGGAATATTTACACCCAACTAGTTATATGACCTGTGCTGTCTACACACTTGTATTAAACAGCAAATATTTAGGGAGTGGCTACCACATATAGGGAGGTGTAAATCCAGGTTTTTGCAATTTAAGCATTCCTATCTGAAATATTTATGTTCTGCCCTCCTACCACAACCAATTTATCAGGAGCTGTTGCAAAGGTGATAAAGCAACGTGGAGGATGGCAACATATTTCACATAGCAATACGGTAAATAGTTCGGCAGCTTTTGGATATTGTGGATGACCACATTTATTTTTTAGATAGTTGTTTTTAGATTGATGAGCATAAAGTATCTCTTCTGCTAATGAAGGCAAACTGTCATCTATCTGAAAATAGTTAGTACTGTCACATATTTGAAACAGAAAAAGTGATGAAAAGCTGGGGACTGATGCAGTGGGAACTTATCACTGTTGCTGCACTTCAGCTACAGGTGCAGCACAGGGCTGCCCAGACTCACTCTGTGGCAAAACAAGGAAGAGCTGTTATTTTGATCATCTCCCTGACTTCCTGCCTACTCCAGGCTTCTGAAATTCATGTGACCCTTCTTTCAGCAAGTCCATGACTTCTCATGGGGCTGGAGCATCACTCCAGACCCAGTGTCCAGGCTTACCCAGGATTACAGTTTGCTGCTCACTTGGGGAATGCTGCTGCTCCCAGTTTGTGCCAGTTCAGGTAATGAGGTTTCTAATGTGTGGGCAGTTGCCTATGGAATCTGCACAGGTACCTCTTATACAATTTACAGACTTTGCTTTTACTGAGTGTGGTCTCCACTCTCTCTGAATGCTCTTGGGTGAAATTCTGCAGGATTTAAAAAAAACAACTATTGCTATTGTCCTTGTCAAAATCAACATGTTCGCAAAAGCAACTGCACCATATTCAGAAGACACTTCTTCAATGTTTTGTTTCTCTGACTGTTTGAAGGCAATGATTTACACAGCCATAGTGGAATGGGAAATGTAGATAAGGAAACCAGCCTACAAGCACTTGCTATCTGCATTTAACTGCAATATAAATGCCAAATAATGCACGTGTTGACCATTTCTTAGATCTTTAATACCTGCCCGAACAATAACCCCAAAAAGTCAGCTGGAGCTTCATTTAAACTACTTTTCAATTTAAAATAAAGTAGTTAATCACTTTCACAGAGGGACTTTTCTTCAACAACCTGGCCTTCCTCCAGGTTATGGTTCAGAAGTATTTGCAAATTCATTGGGAAGAGGAGGAGGTTGTGAACGACTAACAGCAGCAGCCAAGTGTAGAAATCTCCCAGGTGGAAGATATTGGCAGATGTTCCCCAACTTGTCCCTCTTTGCTGTCTCCTGGGATACAACACGTCTTCTGCAAATACGTGGCTGGTGTCAGGAAGAGAATGACTCTGTTGCTCCAGAGCTGATCCTTCCAGGAGGAGATACTCTTTCTGGCTACCTGTCAGCAATAATTTGTCATAGCCTTCTCCCAGTGCTTTTCCCCATAGAGAGCACTGCTGATCCAGCAGCTTGAGAATGACGCAGGATATCAGTGTTTGGGCTGCTGCAAACTCCCTCCAAAAAAGTATCCATACTTGCTGTAACAGGAGTTCCTTACGTAGTTCAGCTTCCTGGTCACGTCAGCAGGTGCTGCCCCAGATCAGAGTTTTCACCTGCCGAAGGCACAGGCTCACAAAGAGAGCTGAGAGCGGTCTGTCTCTGCAGCAGTGTGGCTTCTGCTCTGTGTGTTGCCACTTTGGTCAGGCAGGTAGTTTGGGAAAACAGCAAACGAGAAATCTGGATATTGTCCTCTCTGCTCTCATAGACATTTTCTGTGTAACCTGGAAGCTTCTGAGTATATGGCTTTGTCTCAGATACAGAGAAGGGACAGGTAATTAAGATTGCTAGAAAGAAAAGTGAGTGTATTGAATAAATTTGTTTAGCACTTATAGGTGCATTGTCACAGCTAAGTTTCATTTCCAAGTTTTCAATCCTTGGTTACATGTTTGAGCATGAAACTAGTCTTCTGAGCTGGAAAATCCTCTGCTTAAACCTTTCTTTCTCCAAATCAGAAGGCTGAAATAGAGCATCAGTCACAAGTATCTCCCATGTCTGCTGTAATCGTATCTATTTAAAATCTACATGCTAAGATTAAGAGATCAGACCCAGGCTGTGCAAAAAACCAGCAGCTAATGAGCCCATAGTACAGAGCAGGCGGGTAAGTACTTTATTTTCTGTTAACTGCTGACAATTGCTGTGGCTCGTTCACACTGGCCTCATGCGATAGAGTGGACAAGTTGACTGTATTCTGTGGTATGCCCTGCAGCACTCCATCCATACTGTCAAATGTGGCATGAAACAGAGCCTCTAGTTTTAGCTGGAAGATGGAAAAGCAGCAGATATTCCTAAAAGAAGGGTTTATTTGTTCTTCTTGTCTTTTGAAGACTGTGGTCACCCCTGACAACTGAGTCTGTACGCTGCATATGCTGCAGAAATGGTTTTCAGCTTATTAACTCCAAAAACGTCAGAACATCGAGTTGAATTTACCAGTTTAAGGATCTGATTTTAATTACAACTTAAGTGCATTACAGAAGTGAATGCAGATTGATGTTGCAGAAGGAAGCTGCAACAGCAGGCAGAGATGGATCAATTCCCTCACTTGTTAGCTGTTTGATGGGGGGTAACTCCAGCGATGGCTTTGGTTTGTCACCAGCGTGTACTCCGTTGCTGCTAACCATCATCCAGGCGGGCTCTGGTGGCATGGTACAGAGCCTGGTGCTGCCCACGGGTGCCAGCAAGGAGCCCCCTCCACGCAAGCACCGGGAGGGCTCCCAGGTTCCTGAGTGCTCACCTGCTTGCTGCGGGATAAAAAGCAAATTCAATTGCTTTATCCAGAGTCTGGGGAGAGGATGTGTGAGATCAAAGTCAAAAACATTGCCTTAGTCATGCTTTCCTTGAAGATTTCCCTCACTTGCTCTGTCTTAGATAACATACCTAGACCTGTGAGGAGTCTCGGAATTGGGGACCCACATCTGCCTTCATGATATTGAGGAGACTGAACCTGCTAAAAGCATGCGTGTTCTCTTGGGGCGAGGGCATAAGGAAAACTGCCCTTTCCTTGCTCAAGGTCACTGTCAGAAGAAACCTGATGAGCCTTTTAGAGTGGCATGCTGGCCCTGGGGACCCGAGCCACCAAAGCACCCCTGTGCCACCTGCCCTCAGCCGGTCTCTGGGCATGCAGAGATGGGGAACAGTCAGCTCAGGGACAGCTTTTGTCTGCTGAGCACTACAATGTGAGCTGCTGTCACTGCTCCAAGTCTGGAGCAAAAACAGTGACATGCTTCATGAACGAGGCAGAAGGTTTGGGTATTTGCTTTACTTAGACATGGCAAAGACAATTATAAACTGCAATCTTGCATTTAATCTTTGGGAGGTTAATAATCCAGTACACTAAATTACGTTCTGCAAGAGATGAATGTACAAAAAATAAGACAGGTATGTAAAAAATTAACAGTGGGTTTTTATAGAATGGTTTTAGCACGCACTAGGTATCATGCATATGTTTCTATTTTCTTACTTTGTTCAGTAACTAATCTGTTTTGGGGACAGCATGCATAACGTGGCTATTGCCACAACATGTTAATGCATTCATATTTTGCAAAACGTGGCTACCAAATACTAAAATACTCGTGACTGAGATTTGCATGCTTCTTTTTGAAGTTTGTATTTGATATTGCACCTTGACACCAAAGCAAAAATTGTCATTGTTATGCATTAATAAGTGTTTCACATATTTGTACTAGATATATCAGAGTTAACAGTATTGCAATAGGTTTACCTATGAGAATATGTTTTTTAATTACAATAAGCCAGTGTTTCATGATAGGATGATGACAGGAGAGCATTTTCAAGAGTCCTAGCACAGTTAGGAGTGTCTTTCTTTGTTCTGCATTCTCATGGGAAAAATGACATTTTTTTTTCTGTCTTAGATAACAGATACACAAAAAGGGTTTCATAATACCGTACTGAGTTGTGATATGTAACCAATTATTTATGGTGGGAACTTTGGAGAAATGCTCTGAATATAATACTTTTCTGCCTTTCTATACTACCTGTATTTTGTCAAATAAAAAAAATTATCTTGGTTTCAAGATAAATCTCTCCTTTCCTGCCACACAAACATGCACACAGGCAGATTCACCTTTTCAATGGATAATTAAAGGCTTTTTAATCTGTCAAACACCACAATAAACCAATGCCTGGAAGCTGTGGCTAGTGAAATTAAAACTTTAAATAAGTATTTTTAGAACTTTTAAAGAACAACAAGTATTGATGCAGTTTCCTCAGAGAAGCACTAGATTTTCCACTGAAGATATGCTCCCAATACAAAGAAATGTAATTACAAGTGCTGGACTTTATGTAGGAATTACGAACTGGAAAGATTCTATTTTATTACATTGTTATGCCTAGTGCATAAGTTTGTGCAAACAGAGCAGGTGACAAATTACCGTAGCCGCTTCTTTCCCATTCAAATTTATAAATTTATTCTGAATACTCAAAAAACCACAAAATCCTTGTGTTCTTCAGTTCTGCTCTGCATTCTTCTTTTGATTGAGCTCTCTAAAGTTGCTACATGGGCTTTTTGAATTTTCCATAAGGCAGTGGACTATGCAGTATCCCTAGCAGAGCAATAGCCATCCCGTGGAATATTGTAAGGCAGCCATTCTTCAGTAGTCACTGGGTCTTCCCTTTGTTTTGCTACTTCATGGTCCTGGTTTATATTCCAGAGGAATAGGTCTGCTCAAAGTTGAAGAGCAGCTAGCCATTTCCCTTCAAAGCAGTCTAAATGCCATTCTCTAGTGTGAGCAGTGGCAGTCTGAATGTCCCTGGCTTGTTGAGTTAGGAGTGCCCAAGCATGAGCAGCAAGGCAAGAGAGCTGTTGCTGTTTACTTTGAGCTTGGAAAATAAATACAGCAGAACAAACAAGTGCTAGGTGAGCAACTGGGAAATTTAATGCCTGGCTTGACATCCTTCAGTTCATTAAACATCTCAGTGACTAGTGGTGTAGGTGAGATGGTAAATGGTACATTTGCTCTTTTAATTTTTTTTCCCAGAAATGGACTGATGTATCAAGTGCATCATAACAAGAAAGGATATGAGTCACTAATAAATAACTCCTAAATATAAACAAATAAAGGATGCAGTAATAGCTTAACATAGATAAACTGGCATAAGGTGACTGTAGCATTTGTTGTTTTCATTAGGTATTGAATTTGGTTAGTATTGTGTGGTTGCAGGGAATAACTGGTTGCTCATGAACAGTTGAAGAATTTTTAAATATTACCTCGTTGAAAGATAAAATACACAGGTACAGGAACAAAAGCTAAGGTTGAGTGCTCTGCAGTTGAATATTTTCTCTACCGTAAGTAATTGCCCTTCCCTGGGGCAGCTGCTGTCTCCAGGCCTGAATTACTCTTGGGATCTGCTGCCTCTGCTGAGGACAGGACAGGATCACACTGCTTGCTTTGTCCTGGTCCCAGGCTGGGTCCCCCACTGGAGATCCCACAGGATTTCTCCTCCTTCTCCTGTGCTCCTGGGATGGCTGCCTATATGTCCCTGCCTTGAGCTCCTACCTGGGCTGTTATGGGGATATGGAGACACTGGTCACAGTCACAGTTGGTGACAGCTAGCTGTGTGGCAAAAGAGTGTGTGGGACACTTGGGGACACGCCTAGGAGTCTCACATCAAATTTTCTAAGGAAAAATATCTATTTTTTTTTCTATCAGAAAACTTTAAAGGGACACGCACAAGAAGATGGGAAAAAAATCCTAACAACAAAATTTGTGACCAGTTCTAATGATTGGTCTATTAGAATGGTCTATTCATTCTCTATTTTTTCACGATGGCTACTTGCATGTTTTAAAAAATGTCAATAGAACAGGTCTTGGCTATGTGTGATAGGTTTTGGTGCCATTATAATCCTTCCTCATATTCTTTTACAGAATATAGATCACAATAGATCCCCGTATCATCAGTGCCTAGGATTTAATTTGTGTGGAAATGTCAGATTCATAAAATACCATGCTAAAGCTGAATTCATAAATCAATCATAAAGGAGTTTCTTTAAACTCACAGTGTTAAAGGAAGGCAAAAGCTTTAGAGGACCCATAAATAAGGTAGAACTAATTGGAAAATATTTGTATGAAAGGTGATTAACAGCCACCAGTATTTCTTCATAAACTCCCAAACAGATTAGTAGAAAGCTGAGAAGTCCATAATTTCCTTTTATTTCTTTTTTTTTTAAACTCATCAGGAAAGCATCTAGTTCTGTTTGCAAGCAGCACTCTCCATTTGCCAAACTGAGTAGCCTAGGATACTTATTGGCAGGACTGAAAGAGGAGTTGAGGAATAAAGTAGTGTGATGTTATCTAGATGGCCATGGCTGGTGAAGGAAAGCTATTTCATTCTCCCTTTGTACCATTCACAGAGGAAGGGATACTACAGAGCTATATACAGCTCTGTGTAGCTCCCCAGCACTGACACACGGAGAACCATGATCAGAGACATCTAAATACGTGCGGGTCTACTAGCCTGTGTGAGCTGTAGGCTATCCTCTGGGAACATCCCAGGTTACGGTTTTCTTTTTGCCAGTTCCTGTTGCATCTGTGGGAGCAGCAGGACCTCGCTGGTGCTAGCCTCTGTGCAAGCCTGCAGGGCTCTAGATGAGGTGCCACCTTCCATCCTGCACTGGGTGAGCATCTGAATTTGGCCCTGTAAAGGTCTCTTTCTATATGACATAATTTAGAGTAGTGCATGATGATGATTTTTGTAGCTGTTGATGTGTGAGTAAAGCCCGATAAGGTAAACTTGCACTTAAAATGATGCAAGCTGTTCACACTGGGGGATGTACCAGGTGCCACAGTCCGGCCCTGGAAGAGACATCCTCTGACCTGATGCTCTGGGTCTCTTACATCTAAGTTAGATGGTTTGGTTTTATTGTATTTAGGGGGCTAGGTTAGGGTCAGATTGTTATCTTGGCCATGTCATCTACTTTCAGTTACACAAAAGTAAGCAGGTCTGAGAAATTTTCTCCTGATATTATTATGCTATATTTTAAGGCATTCCACAGTAAGCGGCTCTGAATGTAGCAGTGACCCCTTTTCAAAATGAAAGATCTCTCAAGCCATAGGTTTTTAAAAAAAAAACAGTACAGAGCTGAAATGAAACTCCCCAAGCACAGCCAGTGTCTCCTGTGCTCCTTTGCACTATTTTCCATTTGGAGCACAAAATAAAAAGTGTATCTTGGCTGTGTATAATTAATGTCATGGAACTGTGATCCTGGCATGACATGAGCTGTATCACTGGGAGCAGAAGGTAAGAAGAAATCATGATTGCTCAGCAATTTACAAGGGAGGATGAAGGGGAAAGGTATTTTAAATTAATGGTTCTAAGGCCTTGATGTTGCCCTGACACATTTCATAAATCTTTCCTGAGCAATATCTCCTGTGAAAGGGGACTTCACAGTCACTCAGGGAATACTAAAGAGGTACTTTTTTCAGGAGGAAACTGTTTTTGCATTTTGCTTCAAAATGCACCCTGTGGAAGGAAGCAGCATTTCAGGTTATAGAGTAGCACTAAATGTCTACTGCCTGCGAAGAAGAGTCCTTCTTTTCAAAGCCATTTATCTTCAAAACAACACCTGTCCCCTCTGATAAAAGGTTGAGCTCTCCCCATCATGCTTGAGTGCCACAGTGGAGGGCTGTCAGAGGGCTGGTCCCACGCCAGCGAGGTAGAAATGCCGCTTGCCATCTCACAGCCCAGCTGCGAGCTCAGACCCCAGCAATCCCTGACCCTCAGTTCAGGGGTGGCTCTGCCTTCCCAGAAAGCTCTGCAGCTCTGCATGCCCTGTAAAATCAGTTACTTCATGCAAGCACTGCAGCACACCTAAGCCTTTCTTTAAAACAACCAGGGAGCAGGTCTGGGTACTTCTAAAGCTTTGGGAATATAGCAGGATGGGAAATCCCAATGCGTGTGCTATTTGCAGCACTGATCTTGCATTTGGAGTATTTCAGCAGCAGCACTGTTTGGCAGGGGCCAGTGCTTCTACCCTACATTTGCTCCCTTGCAAGGCTTTCTGCATCTTTTGGCAGAGCTGGCAACGTGTCTTACAGCGTCTGTTGTAGGCAGTGGTAACCTCACAGGTTATATACATTCTTCTCAAAGGCTTTGTTGAAGGAACAGATCAGTCTTCATGTGAACCGATTGCATTAATTGGCATTTGTAACAGGGTAGTTAACACATAGTGACAGAAGGATAGATGACCTGCCTTAATATATTCAGTAGCTGTTTATGTTCCTTATAGCTACTGCTTCCAATGCACAAAAACTTTTAGCTCACATCGCCTGCTTTTGGGTACTAAAAGACTCGAGCAATAGCACAAGTGACTCCCTTATGGCAGTTATTTCCCAAAAATAATTCCTTCTGCCTCCCTCATGACTGTCATTCACTACAAAATCATTTCCAGTATGATCTGTACAGAGCCAATAATGCATTTTGTGACTAAAAGCAACCACTGCTTAGCACTGGAATCCTAAAAAGCTTCCAGAGGAAAAACAAACTGGAAAAAACTGCACCATGCATCCACAGGCAAAGACACAGAGAAGAGATTGGAAATGGAAGTAAAACTTTCCCCTGAGCTGGCAGGGCTGGCAGTGGCTGTGTGGGAGGGTGTGGTGCAAGGACCAGGTGCCGCTGTGTCCTGATGGTCACAGCCAGCCATGGTGGCCACAGCTCCTCAGGGTCCTGTGCAGGAGGAATAAGATGATGCCCAAGGAGGAGAGAGGAGGGGATGCTGAGAGGTGTGATTAGTGTTTCCCTGATACGTCTGCATGGGAATGGCATGTATCTGGCCCTGTACAGCATGCTTGCGGGAGAGCCCAGCCCCATGTGCCGGTTAGTGCTGCCTCCAGCCGTGCCCAGCAGCTCCATTCCCTGCCAGTTGGGTGGCTGATGCGGCCACCACACCAGCACTGCCCCAGCCACTGCTTCAGTTTTGTAGAAGCATCATGGTAGGCTGAGCTTCACATTTTTTAGTGAATGGACAACATTTTCTAGAGCATACAGAGAAGGTGCTGATTCCAACCTTTACAAGGGCACAGATGCAGGGATCATTCAGGAAACTGCCAGTTAAGCAAAATACTAGAAAAAAAATCCTTCTGTGTGTTTCACACAATCCTCAAGTTTATCATGTTATAGGAAGGTATCGTGCTGTCTGCTAGACATATAACACACTTGCCATCCCAGAGAACTTGAAAACATGACTTGGGGAGAAAAATCAAAAGAATGGACCTTTAGACTGAAAAAGAAAAGGGACATGTTAAAAGCCCACAAAAACAGCTACAGAAAAAGCTTTCATTATCAGGACAAGGAATAATCTAGTGCCCATATTAATGGTGGATAGACAAGAACAAATGCCTTAAAATCGCGCTATGACTGGGATTAAATACTAGGAAAATCCTTGGAATGGTAAGGATATAGTGATTTTGAAAGACAAGGGAGTTGTGGCGTTGCCATCACTGTAGTAACATGTTGTCAGGCTGGACTGGGCTGATGTAAATGTGGCTGATCCTGCCTTGAGATGGGAGACGACATACAGCTCTTTAGGTCCCTTCCAAATATAGTATTCCAAATGTGCTTGCAGACACAGTGCAAAAATGATTAATTCTCACTTCATTTAATTGTAGATAAATAATGTGTTTGTTGAATAGTGGCCAATTTGCTCAGTGAATGTTTAATGTTTTATATTTGATTGAATCTACATATTATTTAATAGTCCCCATTTCTGTTCTTGTCAGACAGCTTTCAGCAATGGCTAGCAATCTTTCTGCATTTCAGCAGACTGCATAATAACAGTTTTAAGTAGAGTGATCTGTTACTTGGATAATATACTCATTATGAGTAGAAACTAGGAAGCTTATTTGAGAAACGTGAAGCACATTAAAATCAAATGAACTCCCAAATGAGATTTGGACTCTTTGTAAAAAAATCCATTCTTAAAAAGTAAAAATTTACAAAAATGTAGGGATTGTAAAATTTTGGAATGAGAAGCATGTCTTTTACAAACATTTGACATCAGCAGGGCTAATTTCAGATGACTGACTGGGAAGGCACTTATGCCTGGAGAAAAAAAAAATGCAAAAAACCTAATGCAGGGAATCCCAGGGAACTTGTATTTTTTGCTTAAGTGCAAGAGACATTTTGAACCTATGTTGTCTCTAGTAATATCTTCAATGACAGCATCTAAAAATAAACACTATGAAACACAACAGAAATCACCTGTGTGAGAAGGCCTTTGACTGCAGCACCGTCTTTGCAGAGTGAGATTCTGATCTGCTACCAAAATAACTCTCCTCTGAGGTTAGAAGTACTGTCCCAAAATGTAAAAGTCAAATGGATCCCGGGGGCCAGTCACTGCTTCTGCTTGACTTTTAACAAAAATGGTCTTAACAATAGATCTACAAGGCTGTATCATAAGAGTGTAAGATCTTGGATTGAATATGTAGGCTTTTCCATCAGGGCAGAGTTAAGACTTAAACCCACCCTTTTTAAAAAAAGTCCAAATTGAACATGATTTAGGGATAGGAAAGATGTGGAGCAAGAAACATCTTATGGGAAATACTGTCCAAAATCATAATCATCGAGATGAGAAAAGGTGAATGTGCCGAGACTATCATGCAATGATGGTTTCTAACTTGTAACGACATTTTTACAAAGGGAAATTTTTAACACAATAGCAATGAAACTGCTGAAGAGGCAACGTGGACATCCTTCCAGGAGTTGCTTTTGAAGGCCAAATCTGACTGAGGGTACAGACTTGGCCACTCAAATTCCAGCCCTTCCTTCCCCGATCAGCACTGCTTTTGCTGTTCTGTGTCATGCTTCTGAAGCCTCTGCAGGTCAGTTAAAGTTTCAAGTGAACCTGGTTCTTCAGCTGTGTTGGCTACATCTGGTTACAGGGATGTTTCTGACTCTGTAGGTCTAATGAGCAGGGCTCGCAAAGCCGTGTGGCTGCAGTCCAAACAGGGACCTGCCTGCGCATCTAGCTGGCTTTGAAAGTGAGCTCTGGAATCCCATCAAGGTGTACAGCAACTGGCTTGGTGTGGAGGTGAGAGCAAATAGTCCTCATAGGTGGTGAAATGAAATAGAAGCAGCTGTTTCAAAAAGTGTGACCTTCAGGGGATGCAGTAGCATTTTGAGGAATTTTTTTTCACCACCTGTGATTTCAATAAACTATTTTATTTGTTGATGAACTCCAGCTTCTGTGGAAAAGGTAAAATGGATCTTAAAAATTAATATAAAACATATCTATACAGAAAAAATGCAATCTGACACATGCAGCTTATTAGTTATTGGGAGACAATGTTCAGTCTTTAGATCTATCACCATGTTATCTAAGAACTTAGTAATGCTTGATTTTTAAAAGGTTTTCTTTTACCTTTGGTAAAATGGAGACAATAATGTACCTGTCCTCTCATTCTTAGTTGGCTTTCTTTACTGTCTCTGCAGGAGAAGTATGTTTCTTAGCTAATTAGTAGAACCAGAAGAATAGACATCCTCAGCACTATCACTGTGATAAAATAATTTATAAAAATAATAGATCAGATGCTTCCTAACTTGCAAAAGGTGAGTTAGTATAGTCTAACATGAAAAATAATAACACTGAAAGGCAAATCTACAAAAAGAGCTGGCTGAATAATTCATATTTAAATTGAATCTAATAATTTCGCTCCTTTTCTTCATTGCCAGAAAGCCTATATACAGTTGATTGTTTCTGCAGATTTGCTCTGCTATTCTATGATTCAAGTGCTCTATAGATCTCTTTTGGAGTATTGTCTGTATCGTTTAACCGTGACTGGTTGTGTAAGGTGCATGGCGTTGTTTCTCTTGATATTGCAGCACTAATGCTAACAACCAAGACTCTGATACTAACATTTACACAAAATTCACTTTCTATAAATATTTGAGCATAAAAGCGTAGTACTTGCTTTACATGAATATTGATAATAGTAAAATACGGTGTTATACATATACAGATGTTCATGGAAAGTTAAAAAAGGTCAAAGGCAGACTGTTTGAAAATGTAACTGAATATTCATGCTGTTTTTTTCCTGTTTTCACAGCTCTGACATGAGCTCTGAGCCATGCAGTTGTCAACAGGACCCTTTTCTTTCCTCATCTTACTTTATGCATCTTATATGTGAATACTGACATGGTTTGCAAATGGGAAGTTTCACCTGTTAGCACTGTTGGTGTAAAGTGCATGCTAAGGACACCCAGAGACTACAGCATTAGTTTAGATCCTTAGAGCTCAGGAGCTGTATGAGGTCCCTTATGGCAGCCTTGTTGTCATGCATATTCCCAACGTGAGCCTGCTGACAGGACACAGCCCCATAACCTTATTCATTTTTTAAGATAAGCACTAGAATACCTGCAGTGAGTCACTGGAAAATACATTGTGTCTGAGTTCACTTTGTCTGTCAGAGAGCCAGAAAGCCCAGCTAAGCTGTTTCTAAAATGCCACCATGGAACTAGATTTTTCTAAGTCCCCAAATAGCAAAGCAATTTCGGGAATACAGCAAGATAAACAAGGAGAAAAATATGAAAGCAAACCAGTAAGTGCAGGCTGGGTATTCTCTTGAAACATCAAGTGTTAATCACAGACTGCAGCAAGGAAAGGGGAACGTGGGAAAAATACGAAGGAGTGACATTTTGTAATTGCAAATGATACGGTGAGTACCAATAACCATCATACTCAGAAACCTTAGAAACACTATCTGTGCGTGATGCTTGAGAAGAGAAGAAAAATTATCTTCTTGTCAAAGAGGCTTCTTTTCCCTCTTGTTACTCAGCTTCCGTGTGAATAGGCTGATGGTGGAGTAGAAGGTGCCTTTTGTGATTGCATTTTAGCTCCTGCAATGGTGATATAATGGAGCAAGATGGTCCAGCTGGCAGTTCACGGGCTGAATAGCATGTGCAGGTCTCTCCGCAAGTCCTTCTTTTCATCAGTGCACCCAGGGACAAGCACTTCAGCTGCTTTAACAACTGCTCCCATTGTTTGTGCCCTCACCTGCAAACAGACTGTGCTTAGAGCCTGAGCTGGTGCCTCTGTACCTGTGTGTGTGTGTGCACTTGCATGTGTGTGATGCAGAGGACAGAGAAGCTTGAGGCACACATGTTCACCTGGTATCATGAGGGAACTGCCTCCCCTGCATGGATCTGGCCTGCCTGGCTCCCAAAACTGGGTCCAGTCCCTCTAGATACCAAAGTTAGAGCACATTTGTTCACACGCAATATTTCCTAGTACAGACTTTCCTCAATCAGAAAAAGAGTTGACTCTGGGCACTTAAAAAAAAAAAAAAAAAAAGGTAATGTTTTGGTTTTTGACCTATGTTATTGGATCGATGGTTTTTTTGAGGGGTTGTTTGTGGAAACTGAAGTAGGAGGTGGAAGAGCTGACATTTTAAGGATGCCTTTTGTACACAGAAGAAATTGAGTATAAATACATTTTGTATTCATGAATTTGTATGTTTGTGCTGAGATATCTTTCTAATTGAAATACAAGGTCTGAAGCTATATGGACCCTGTGCTGAAATTCAAGATACACTTTCTGCTGGTGAAAAGCATGTGCTTTTTCCTGGCAAGACACATACAGCTTTATTATGTATAGAATTATGGCTCATATACTGCTCTTAGGTTCTTGTGCAAAAGCAGTTGATACTAATACATCAATCTAATTATAACAGCCTTAGATAAATGGACAAAACAAATTGATTTTGTTCTACCCTGCCTTTCAGTCACAAGAATATTTATTTTCAGTTCACATATCTTTGCATTGCAGGTCATATATCTCATGAACTTTCAAAATAAAGCCTGGTTATTACTAATCACATTTAGTCTCTGTAATGCCATTACATTTATTTTCTACTACGACACTATTACAGATATTATCCTTATGAAGTCTTTGTTGACTTGTTACTACATTAACATGTGACTTATAATGAAATGTCTTTTATATTAATTTTTAACATGTTTAAATATCAAGTTGCCTTTACTTTGTCCAGTGTAGTAAACCACTGAATGTGCCAGAGAAGGTTAATGTAATAGGCAAAATAAATCAATTTCAAGTTTCAACTTAATAGTTGAGTAAATCTCATCATAGTTTTCTGTTTGAGGCTAATTTGACAGTGGGTTTAACATCAAGAAACAATTACTGGCTTTAAAGTTGTTCTTGTCTTATCTCCCTTTTTAAGACACATCAAAGGAAAATCAGAAGAAACAAGAGAGAGGAAATGTTATAGTTAACATTAAACTCCCAAGTATGTGAGTTAAGTTCATTTTACTTGCATAGCTTGAGAGGTCAATGAAATGCAAAGGCTAGGACCTAACCTCTTTTCCTTGCATTTTGTAATTACAGCTTATGAGAATTCATGTGATTGTTTAGAGCAAGGACGCTGTTGGACGTCTATGTGAGTGAGTTTCTCTGCACTTGTTCTAATGGATTTTACTGAAGCCATAGTTGCCAGTTTGAGTTCCTAGCTGGAGACTCAAAGCAAGGAGCTTGTTTTAAGTGAGATACAATGCTATCATACTTCTGGCTCCATCAAGAAGCTTGCTAGTAGTTGATGCTTCATCCTGATGAACATGGTCACCTGGTGGGCTGCAGTCCATGGATGCAAAGATTAATTAGTTCAGAAATTAGCAAAAGGAATGTGTGAGAGGTACTAATTTTACCCTGGGACCCGTGTCTCCAGAGCAAGCTAGGTGAAAGTCGTAAGTCCTAATGCTAGGTGTCCTCACTTTAATGGTTTTCCAACTTAATGTTAATTTTCTGCTAAAATGGGGTTTGGAAGCTGAATAATGCATAAACAGAAACATACTCAGAGCTATTTCAGGATCCCCAAACTGGCAGGCCTTCACTCAAACGATAAGCATCTGGCTGTGTCTGTGAAGCTAGGCACATCAAAATGTCCTTGTGCTGTCGTAAATTCTTAACTTCAAGTTAAGAGAATGCAAATATTTTATTCAAAAATTCAAAAGCCTGGCCTCAATTTATTGACTATTTGTGTGCTGTGTCATATCACTTGCCATACTCTGTGTAGGCAGCAAATACTTCCATTTGGTGATGGTTTCAAAAGAGTGTGTAGCAGTAGATCAGAACTTTCCATGAATCCTAATATTTAGATGAATAGTCCATACAGGACCATTCCTAGAACACATGCATTTTCTGGCACTGATGAAGAGTGTGACGTTCTTGCTATAAATTTAACTTGACATATACCAAGTATTGAAATCTATTACTTCTGGACAACGTCACGGCACATTTTTTTGACTTGAAGTGTTCCATAACTGATATAATGAGTCACTGACATTCTTTGGGAGATTTTGCAAAGCATTTCATTCTTATTATCATAACCTGATTTGCCATCAGAATAGCCTTACAGTCTTAATTCCAGACTATAGAGCTACTAATTAAGACCCTAGAAAAAGCTGGAGGGATACAAATGAAAAAAAACAGCTGTAACTATGGATCTTGAAAGCATAGAGATAAATAGCATAACAAGTAGAAGAATCAAAATCAAAATGAAAATAATACAAGACACAGATCAAAGCTGACCTGGAACCAACAATATTCTGTTGACAAGCATAATAGTGTCTCTGTTGCTGTTGATAAGTATTTCCTGCAGCAGGAAATTGTTATTTATAGTTCCCATAGGAAAAGGATAGCATCAAGTACCACTTTAAGGAATTTCATTGGTCAG
Organism: Syrrhaptes paradoxus; assembly: GCA_013400615.1. NCBI lineage: Eukaryota > Metazoa > Chordata > Aves > Pterocliformes > Pteroclidae > Syrrhaptes > Syrrhaptes paradoxus. The sequence goes on from VZTO01022692.1 coordinate 192,838, forward strand.
TTTCTCTGGCATGGATTGAGCAGCAGATCACACTGGATGATGAACATAACATCTTTCTGTCCTTAAAATCTGCAAAAGGTCAAGAAAATGAAGTTAAAAAAATAAACTTGAACATGAGAAAAAACTTCTTTCCAGTGAGGGTGACAGAGCACTGGAACAGGCTGCCCAGAGAGGTGGTGGAGTCTCCTTCTCTGGAGACATTCAAAATCCGCCTGGATGCGTTCCTGTGCGATCTGATCTGGGTGTTCCTGCTCCGGCAGGGGGATTGGACTAGATGATCTTTCGAGGTCCCTTCCAATCCCTAACATTCTGTGATTCTGTGATTCTGTGAAAATTCAATAAATATGTGTGGAACAGTATTACTATACTGTTTTAATGATTGCTATCCAGTTTCACATGTATTTCTTCAATTTAGTTTTTAACAGGCTCTTTATCAGCTACATAACTGTCCCTCTAGGAACATGATCCAAAATTTAGGTAATTTAAATTCTCACCACTTAACCTTACAAGTGCCTAAAATGTGTAGTAGTCTATAAATTGGTACCTCTACAGGACACAGTGCAGTATTGTCTTGAAAGCAGTTGGATTCATATGGAAGTCACATTGTACCTGAACTAAATGTGCTGCAGGAGTTTTAGAGTTGGCTATGTCAGTCCTGTCTCAAGGATTTCTGCACCATCTCTGCCACAGGTAATCATGAAATAAGATTTAGTTGACACTGATTTGGCCCTGCAGGTGTGTGTGACTAAATAATAAAAAGTTGAGGAGTGAGAATATAAGTACTTCCTGCTTTTTTCAGCTATTGCTGTTCTTGTGTTTGTTTATTATCAGTATTCTTAAGGTACATCACCAAGACCCATTTGTAAACTCTCAGCTTTAATTCTTACATCAAGTTTTCAAAAGAAGGATTTGAGCAATGGAAACGTAATACATATTACATTAACAAAACCTGCTTTTTCCATTCAGCACATCTCAACAGTTGAGAACTATTTAAAATATGTTTATCTATTCACATATTTTCTGGGTTTAGATAAACAGATAAAACTAGTGCATATTTACAATAAGTCTGAAAGTTCAGTAATTATCACCAGAAGTCACCATTAAGCCTCCAGATAAACAACAGAATGTCACTGGGTTTGACAATGCAATAGGAATAATTTCTACTAATTATTTCTGTGATGAATTTGGCTCATTAGCTTTTACTAGAGGAAAAGGAAACTGAAAAATCAATATTTCAGTTCACTTTTTTTTTTTCCATCTGGGAATGCTAGTTATATATTTTGTACAGTAACAAAGGAGATCAGAGGGCAGTCAAGAAGACTAAAAAATATTCAACTTGAACCAATAGTGGTTAACAACAGATGCACCTGCTATCAAATGCAAAGGATTGTTGACTTGGAGGAAAGTTCCATCCTTACAGTCTTTCTTTAGAGACTCAGGTTTTTTTCTTTTCCTTAAAACAACCACATTGATGGCTCTTTGGGACAAATTATGTAGATTAATTTCTGTGTTGATTCATCATCACTTCTTTCTTCCTTTGCTCGTAAATGACTAACCATAACACTTGTTTCTTCCCATTTTTTTCTTATTAAGGTGTTGTTTGCAATCCCTTTAGCTTTGCATTTAGTTTTGCTTTTTTTAGTAGCTTCACTCAGTCCCTCAAGTTCTGATGTGGGAACTTTCCTCTGCCGTCTGAACACATCTGAAAAAGCCAATGAACAGCCAAAGCTTTTTAGACACAGGCATTTTAAGCTGGGGAATTGCTTTGGTTAGCCAGGTCAGGCAGGCTTTCAGCTTATACTGCAATTCGATTAACAGTGATGCCAGAGAAGATGTCAGGATTGTGGTGTGCCAGGAGCAAGTCACCAGCTGTTTTGCAATCTTTAGGGGATCTACAAGGCTCACTCAAAACATTTACTCAATCTAGGATGCATTGCACACTTGTTACATTAATGAAAAAAAAATCGGCGTTGTTGAGGACTAGAACTGATCAGAAACCTCGTAACTGAATGTTTTGCCCACTGAAGAACCTCATATGTTAGAGTGAAATGTTCCTGTGGTGTGTGGCACCTGGGGGAAGCCCAGTTTGTTTTCCCCCTGTGCATATAACCCAGCCTCTACCACCCCACTGCTGCCTAAAATCTCACCTCCGAGCACCTGAGGCACTGCAACTTTTACAAAGGAACGTCATACATAATTAGAGAATGTCAAAAGATAGGATTGACCTTAAACTATTTTATCTAAAGAAAAATTACCACATCTGGGTTATGTGTAGCACTCTTTGTAGTCGTTGCAAAAAATGGGTAAGGCAGAGAACAGTTTCATGTGTTCTTTCTTAAGGTGTTTTACTTCAGCTGAAAGGGATCATCCTTTGGGAATGCCTGCTTCCTTCTGTTGTTCAGAAAACCTAAATTAGATTTCAATGTAAACTTCTAGATAGGAAAGCTGGGACAGAAGCATCCTTTCCAAAATGACATGTAAGCTCATATATACGTTTATGGTTATAGTTACAGTTATAGTTGTGTATATGTATATATGCATGTGTACATAAACAAACATACAGATACATATAGATCAATTCCAGTTCTGCAGGAAATTTCAGTTATTGATTTTCCTTTTTTTTTTTTTTTCAAGGATATAGTTTTGAAATCTGGGAATTTCTTAAGAATGACAGTTCCAGTTTTCAATGAATATTGTGTATAACAAATATCTTGCTTTATCTTTTCTGTAGCTGATGAAATCTGAAGTCTGCTAAGCACAAATGTGAATGATGTAGCACTCTAACCAAGTTTCAGAGAAAATAGAGCATGAAAATCAGAGTATTCCTGCAGTTCTGATAGGAAAACCAAACAAATTTTTTTCAGTCTTGAAAAATAATATTTTCAGTAGTCACAACTAGCTGGGTATATTCTGATGTTTTTCATCAAAAGAGTGCACACACATAGAATAAAATTGTCTAAATGCAAGACGTTTTTCAGACTCTCAGTATGGCTATCATATTATGAAAAGAGAGGTACACTAATTTACCATTGCTGGTTGAGCTGTTCCAGCGTGGCAATGAGTAATTGGCCAATAGGTTCTGAAACAGCTTTAAAGTGGCAGTGCAATGTTTCCAGAAGGATTATTATAAAACATTTGCTTTCCTAGTTTTCCATATAGAGCTTTGGGCCATATAATCCATCAAAGAAATTGGTAACTAAATTAAAACCTTACTCCATCTAGAAGGCTCTCTTACTGTACTGAGCACCTTGGAAGCCTTACGGTAGCTTTGCTTATATATAGAAGTAGGAAATAGAGACCTCCTGAGTGACTTGCACAAACTCATCAGAAAGGTCTGTGACAGCATGGTGTCAGGCACTCAAGTCTACCCACCTTCAGACTAATGGTCTAACTGCCAGCACTTTTGTCTTTTCTCCCAGTGGAAAAAGTATAGCTGCATGCAACCTAAAATTGTAAAGGAACTTGATACAGAAAACTGTAGGAGAAATAAAAGAGTCAGTAAATTAAAAAATTGAGGTTATATCTTGGCTGAACATTTTTATGACAGCAGAGAAAATAACTAGCTGCAAGTAGCTAAAGGACATTCTGTAATTTCAGCTGTGTGCTGCTCCTGTTCCCATTTCCAAGGTTGTTTACTCTTATGGCACCATGGTTTGTGACATCAAATCACGTCATATAAACCTACTGACATTTCAGTGCATGGTGGATATGTTTTAATGCTGCATGAACACATGAGGTTTCTAAAGGACGCATATCTCAATGAATTCCATTGCATTTCAAATATCCAGCAAGACCAGGGTTGAAAATGTGTCTTTGATGCCTTTTAAGAAACAGGAGGCTGAATTCCATGGTTTCACCCTGGCATCTGCAGAGTTTTGTCTGCAATTCCAAGCAAAACCAGAAAAATAACAGTTTAAAGCATTCCTCTGTAACTGCACGATTGTTTAAACTTGTTACCAGAGCATACAGAATCCTTGAACTCTGTGACTGACTTCGAATGCAACCTCTTTCTGTTTCTATGATCATGAGCATGGGGAAAAATATGTATGAGCAGAAAATAAACATATATATAGCTGGTGTTACTAGCTTTGTACTTTTCCTGAATAGTTATTTAAGTGGTTACAGTTTACACAATATAGAATAACAAAACATGTGCAAATGGCCCGTAAGTCTATGTGAACTTCTTTAAGCTATGATGATCACATAAATTAAACTGTATTTTCAGTTACTCAGTATAATGGGTTTACAACCCCCCAGCAGCCTCCCAGTGCTGAGTGTTACCCTGGCAGCTGGCAGGGTGTTTATAACACATCCTGGGAGGGGCGGAGCCGGGACAGCTGACCCGGATTGGCTGTTCCATACCATGTGACATCAGCTCAGCCACAAAAGCCAAGGGCAGGGAGGAGGAGGGGGCCATTGGTTACTGTGTTTGTCTCCAGGAGCAGCCGCTGCACACACTGGAGCTCTGCTTTCCTGGGAAGTGGCTGGACATGGCTTACTGAGGGGAAGCAGAGAATAACATCTTTGTTTACCTTTTGTTTCTGTGTGTGGCCTTGGCCTTTGCTTTAATTAAACAACTTTTATCTTGAACCACAAGTTTTTCATCTTATTCTCCCCCTTTATTTTGCTGAAGGGGGAGTGATAGAGGGGCCAGGTGGGCACCTGGTATCCAGCCAAGGTTAACCCACCACACTCTCCCAGAATTTTGAAGTAAAAATCTGGGTAAAGTGACTAAATATCTAGATTACTTCTCTCAGTTTGATGCCTAGTTTCAGTACAGTGCTTCAGGAGACATAACTGTCTAATAATGACATTTGCAAACTGTGCTGAGCTACTTAAGGTTGTCAGTAGGAAATGTTATGAACAGAGGTGGCTTTAAGCTGTCCTCCAGTACTTGCAATTTTAGCCCAGTGGGACTCACAACACTGATGCCCTGCTGTACAAGGTGCTATTATTAATTTCTCACAAAATGCATCTGGAGAAGACAAGGATGATCCTTCCCCAACCTTTCATCCAATAATTCACAATTCAAGTACTCACCCAGGTTCAGGGAAAGGCAGATTCAATTGTCTTCTCCACTTAATGGGATTCAACCCACCCCTCCATGTCCCAGAAGAACATCATAATGGCCAGACTATAGGCTGTTCTGAGTGAAGGCTTTCTCAGTCCCATGAAAGCTGTTTCATGCTGTCTGAAATAATTGAAACTAGTGGTAGTGCTCTTGTAGCTGTAATGGTCTAAGAATAATAAGAGAAGAAAAGCCTGGTGGGAAACAATAATGTCTCCTACAAGATCATGTGATGTAGCTGAAAGAAAAGGACAAGCTCAGGGTCATCTAAGACATTTCCCAGATCTACAGTAGAAATTTAATTTCACAATAATACATTTAATGTAGAAGATGTACGGCCAAAGAGAGAATTATTATGACACTTGGGAATGCCGATTTTATCCCTACTCAGATGAGTAGTTAATATAAATTGCTTATTCATGGGATGAGGACATGGCTTTTAGGTAGCTGAATTAGATGGCCCTAGCTCCACTGTTGTTTTAGCCAGTCACTATGTAAAAATGGATAAAACAGGACATGCATCTGGAAGTTTTAAACAATTAAATATTTTTACTAGCACAATTTTTAAACACTGTTTGTCCCTGTCAGTGCACACAGTTCTATGTCCTGGTATCTTGGGAAAGTTGTCCTCATCAAAGGCAATACTCCAGGTCTTGCAGACATGTTCAGTGGGTTATTTCAGATGGTCCCACCTCTGTTTTATGTGGAACACTGTCTCATGAGATTTCTCACACAAAGTGTCCACTTCCCACAGAAGAGACTTTTTTTTTCATCAGAGCTGCTTGAACACAGTTTTCCCTTCTGGATTGGTTGCTCTGGGATCTGCCTTTCCAGATACTCCTCTCCATGGTGGACACCTGCAGGGCTGTGCACAGGGACACGTGCAGGCTGGGCACAGCCACCAATGTGCCTGCAAGGAAAATGAATGGTGCCTGTGGCCCTGTCTCCCAGCTTGGCTGGTCTGCCTTCAGCTCAGAGTGACAGCTCTTACCTTCATCTCATCCTTTTTCTCCATTATTAATTTTCACAGGAACATTATACAAACTCTCTTGTAAAGTCAGAGGCCATATATGTTCTCTGTGAGAGAGTAAGTCAGGAGGTATTAGCTGCAGTTTGGAGAATGCATTTTCATTGTTTTTCACAATTACATACAGAATGCCAGTTAAACAAAATTGATGATACTTTGACATTTCTCTCTGATTACGAGTGAAAACACATTTCTATTTGTAAGAAATTTTCATTGAAAGGAAACTCCAATTACAGACTGAACCCTATAGTGACTCTGATACTATGGGGAGGCAACTATCCATCATTCAAGAGAAGCAGGCACCTCCAGAAGGTGATTCAACCAGTTCTACAACAGGTGTTTCAGAGAATTCTGATAAATTGTCTGCTAAAGGTGCCCATTCTCCTGCACTGATTGAGAAATGTGTTTAGGCAACTAGTTTAGACTTTGGCAAAAAAGTCAGAAGTCTGAAATGAGACAGGAGTCCCATTTAAAATGGGCCCAAATTCAGAGATAATTTACCTACTACCTCTGCAAGTAAGAGAGTCTAAATAGTTACAGTTAATGTACTACCCATGAGATAAGTTTAGGTTTGAGTAAAAGGTGGGAAGAGAAGGGTTGTTTTAGTTTATCCTATCTTACAGTTTCCTGGTAGGGTTTCTTCTGTTTGCTTCTTTGCTATATTCTTTCTATTACATTCCTCTTTTAGACTTGTAGACTATAAAATCTAAAAACACTGGCTGGCTCCCCTGAATCCATGTTTACATCACTTCTGAATTTGGCCTAATGTCTTTAGCCACAGGAGTCAACTAATTACTTAAATCCAATCAATTGCCTGACCTGCAGCAAGCACAAAATAAAGAATCCTGATTAGCTGGTGAGGATGTAAGCTTTCCTTCTTGCAGGATGCAAGATTAAGTTTTAAAAAGTAAACAAAGTCATGGGGAGCTTTAGAAAACACTTTCTGATCAGTTACTCTCTTCCCAGGAGCCACATGTGATAGATGTCATTTTTCTTGAGCTGTAAATACTGAATGCCATCAGCCTTGTTCTGTGGTTTCCCCTCTGACTCCATTCAGAAAACTGCTCAGAGTATAATTGGGACCCCTGATGCCATGTTATAACCCAAAGAATTACAGCAAGAAGCAGACTTGTGATTTGTACTGTTCTACACACAGACTTTGCATTATGCAGTGCTATGGTCAGACTAAGGCAGTGAAACTTGAGGTTTTTACCAATTATTTTCTTTCCCTATTAAGACTCTTGAGTGATCTGAGCTCTTCTGAACTAAATAAAAGATTCCTGCTGGTGCCAGTGACTCAGTCCATGGAGAATTTCACATGAGCAAAACCACACAGCTCCACACCTCACAGAAGTTTGAACACTTACTTCAGGATGCCACTAAAATATTCTCCTTGACTCAGCCGTGCCATCAGCAGTCTATGCTTCATAAGCAGAGTACATCCAAGATTTTACGTGTTTTGCCTCAGAACACCTAGGGAAAGCAGGGAATGTCTTTTATCTCTATTTTCACCAGTGTGAACTGAAACACAGTAAAGCTAAGTCTTTTCTATACGATGAAAACATAGAACCACCTGGCTCCAAACCCAGCCCGGAGCCAGGCATGGTCCCAAAGACATCCAGCTGCATTCAAGTAGCTGGGAGCCAGCAGCAGGGCTCTGCTGAAGGAGAATGTGTCTGGTAACTGGCTGCTTTCCTGCCTTCCAGACTGCAGCTGTGTCGTGGCCCTTAAGGACAAAATATGGACAGAGAAAGGCCTTGACTGCCTGTCCTTGGGTCGGCAGCATGCCCGCATGGGATTTCCCAGCGCCCAGGCAGTCCGTGGAGGCTGCAGTCCCAGAGCTTGGGCAAGCCTTGTGCTTTGGAAGGTAACAGGGTGCCCACATGAGTTCACTGAAAGTCTAGGGACTGCATTGCTTTTATAGATTGTTTTTTTTAAAGTGCTCAGCAATGTACAAGCTCTGTGAGTTGTTTCCGCATGCATTTCTGAAAGGTGTCCTGTAAAACAGATATTCTGTCAATGCCCCGATTCATGAAGTAAAGCTATAAAGAGCCAGTAGTGTCAGACGTGAGTTAAAGCTTGCAGGCATTATACAGTCCATTAAAAAAAAAGACCAAGGACGCTGCCTCACCATGGTTATCATATGAGCTTTGCAGTACTTGAAGTTTGATGTGAATTAGTGGAACGAAATAGAATTACATAGCAGTCCTCATTAGTGGAATAATCTGTTATGAAAAAGGCAATTGTGGGGTTTCTTTCTCAGTTTGTTTGCTTTTTGACCATTCCTGTGATAGTTTGCAAACTTTTTGCTTAAGCAACCAATTTACTCATTTTGTTTCTCAAGATGGTTTCTAAAATTGAGGGTGTACCCGCAGAACACTTCATTTCCTCCTGTGGAGAGCATAAGTTTCAGAATAGCTGGTTGATTTGAAGAGTTGCAGTGGATTTTCTTTTCTTGTTTGTTTCAGAGGCTTGCATTATGTGGGGTTATACGTGAGCTTTTCATTCCAGTGGATTACAGGACCACTGTTTTATGGTGGTGTGTGTGTAACCATGGCTACTACCATTTTCAGTCCATTTTCTTTGTACGTAGCTGCAGTTGTACTTTTAGGGTTACATTATTTGTGTCACTTTTTTGAACCAAACCTTTTGAAATAGAATTCTTCTCTGGTACAGACTTGTCCACTGTCTCCAGTCTTCCCAACTTTGTGAAAAGAGGTTAGAGTGAAATAATTCAACTTAGGCTTTACAATTTTACTGAACCTGTTAAAAGCTGATCACTTCTAGGCAGGTCTGCAAGCTCACACTTGCCATTGACACCGAGAGCTGGTGTTTGTGACACCCTTCAGGGAAGGTGTCTTTCCTTGAGATAAAATCCAGCAAAGCAAACTGCACACCTTTCATCACAGTGTGCAGTGGGAGCAGGTCCTGATCCAAAGCCTGCTGACATCAGTTGAATCTTTTCATTTACTTCAGTGCTATTGTTCAGGCCCTACAGTAAAGTGATTTTTTTCCTCTGCTAAGCAGCAAGCAGGAGGATCTGAACTGAACTCATACAGAAGTACTGGGACACAGTGCAATGCTATGATGTCTGTCAATATATTCAGAGGGGGGTGTCACTTGGGACACCTGATCTAAGAGGTAGAACTGGTCTCTTAAATCCTGTTTTTCTGCCCTAGATATAAAAGACGCTGTCACTTTTCTTCACAAAAAAAAAAAAAAAAAAAGTGAGGAATTTAAGCAGAAACAGTTTGATCAACTCAGCCAAGCAGCAAAACTATCTAACTTGTGACAGAAAAATACTGAAGTCACTAAAGAAAACTCTGCTGGTATGATGACTGTCACTGTTCCCTTTAGATCATTTAAAACAGAATGAGAGTGCATGTAAACACCAGAGCAAGGCAGTATTAGTAGACCCCTTCTGACTGCAAACCTAACCCCAAAGGCAACACTTTGAAACAAAGTGATAACTAATTTTTTTCAGACTGGCTATTAAGAACAATCCATAACAACAACAGCTAATGGAAACAGTCAGCTCCAAAATGTAGAACTAACACATTGCCTTCAAAAGAAATGGAGTTAATCAGTTATTCCTGCTAGCTGCCCTGCTTGGGCACAGCTTCCACTGAAATATGCTGTTTGGATTCATAGAGTGCATCCTGTAGACTAGAGTGCTAAGTACATTTTAGCACCAATTCTGCTCCTGCTTTTGGAGGGGATTACTTTTTAATTTATATATACATATGTATATTTTATTGGTCCTTCTTTTTCACAGGAGAGATATCAGTCTGTAGCTCATTCTTAAAAAAAAAAAATAAAATATTAGACCAGTATGTGTAGTGAGGTGATATTGTCACTTGTATTGCCTAGCTGTTATACCAACTTCCTGGCCAGGGAGTTACAAGGATTTGTTGAAGAATAATAATTCTAAATTTGCCATACTCATGAGTGCAATTAACTGAGAACAGCCTTCAGGGAATAAGGAGTCTGCTTGCTGATGGCTAAGAAGTGATTAATAACTTCCATTATTTGGGGACAGGTCTTTCCCGTAGTACACTGTAAATGCAAAGTTAAAATATGTTAGAAAGTTTTTGTGTTCTGTCTGAGGACTGATTTCCTAGTGTGTACTTCTTACTGGTTTGTGTAAATATTTCCCAGCTCCACAGAAGTCCTGCTTAGAGTGTAAAGTGGGAGCAATGTGTTTAATTTAGGGCTGTGAATTTTTAAGTTCCTTTGCCAATCCAAGAGTCAATCCTTGGCTCTAACAGGCTCAGGGTGCAAAGTTGTTGAGTTCAGGCCTCACATAAGTGAGAAACCTACAATTAAACAACACTGAATTTGGTTTAACTACACAAATGTCAATAAAGAAATGCCACCTATGGCTGGATCTGAATCTTCTGTATCTACTTTCATGAAAATTAGGGTTAAGGTCTCCTTTCTTTTTTACGCCTTTCGGGCAGACAGCTCTGAACCAGTCCATTCTGTGAGCAGATTTTGAAAAAGGCTAAAGCTTTTAGCTCCTGCTAAAGATCTGAAACCTGATTTAGAAACAAATAAATAAAATCTAACTGCCACTGCATGCAAATTTATTCAGGTTAGAAGGAGATAATAGCTATGGTTACAATAAGGAAATTATATCCTCCTGTGTTTTTAAATAAGAAACTTCTGCTGTCTAGCACTCTTTCAATCTTATGTGCATTTTGCATGTGAAAGCAAAGACAGCTTCTCCTTGTCACTTTTTTTTTACCACTATCCATTTTCTAAAGTATGGCATTGCATGCAAAGCATCGTCAAGTTATGACTTTGATATAGAATCCTAGTTCAGGCAACCAAAAGTCAGAGACCAAACACATACAGTAATTTTCCAGTCAGTCCTCTATCATTAAAGGAATACATAATTTCCTTCTCGACAGTCTGTATACCAATGTCAGATTTTTCTGAAGCAGTGTTTTTCAGCTTCTGACATACAGATTTCTAAGTCTAAAGAATATTTTGAAAGATTCTGCGGAGGATATAAAAAAGAGACAAACCTATTATTATTAGGCTTAAGTTCTCTAACCGGCATTCTATTTCTTTATTGTAATATTTTTGGAAATGTATGTGAAAAAAGAAATTTAAGGCCAGTATCCAGTTATTTTGTCTATATGTACCATCAGATCTAAAAGACCTTATGTCCATTTTCACAGGAGCCCTGAGAAATGCAAAACAGACTTTTTGGCTGGATCTTTATCAGTAAAGCAATCAGTGTCAGGAAACATCCACAGACACTGGAATGCAATCATCCCTGCTATTAATTTTAGAATGATACCTGGCACACATCTGCGCCCAGGACAGCCTGCCCTTTCCCATGCAGCTCATGAACATGTTTGGATAGTTACTGGAAGGAAGAGACTAGGTTGTCTCTGTTATGGAGAATAAAATAGATAATAGCGTGGGTATGGGCTGTTTCAAGTCAATCAGTTTCAATGCCAGAGAATGTTGCTACCACATTGAATGTAGTATAAATAGGTAGCCCTTGTGCAGATATCTCACTTTACTCTAGTTTGTATGTATGACTGAATGCCTACCTTGTTTTTGCCCAGAGGTGACTCTGTCCAAATGGCAGCAGAGATTACAGTTAGGAAGGAGATGCAAATATCACTGATGTTTTTCAGTTTCTATCTCCTTCAACAAAAGGATCTTGCTTGCTCTGGTTTTCTTATATGAGGGTCAAATATTATGTTTAAATTATATGTATTACTTTGGTTCAGTTTTTTGTTCCAAGGGCACTTTTTTTTTTCATTCTTCAGGAGTGAGTCGTAGTCAAATCTCAATTGATACATTTTTATGCTGCTTACATGTATATGTATCTTCAGAATTCATGCAATTTGTGCTCTGGTCTTAAAACCACCAGCATTGTTACCTGTCATTTCTGAACTGAGTTTCCCTTGTGAAATATCAATAAAATTCCAGTTTGTTTCCGCAAAACATAATATAATCCATATTTGAAACATGCCACAAATTGCTATATGCAATAAGAAAGACCAAACCACTTTTTAAAATACTTTAAATAAAGATTTCAATTTGAAAATAGCATATCAAAATGTGACAATCAAGACTGTAAAGCATGGAAATGTCACACTTGGGCTCTTAGAAAAATGTAAATTTGAAAGATTCCTGGAATACAAGAAATTGTGGTTCCCACAAGATCACACAAATAGAAGAGAGAGAGTGGGAATGGGGGTGGGAGTGGGAGTATGAGCAGGTTGGAGCAGAGACGAGAGGGAAAGGGAGGGAAGGGAAAGGGAGTTATTTGCGCTGCATAACAAGATAGTTGTTTATCCTAAGGTTCTCCTTCAAGATTGCAAACTGCACACAGGTCTCTTGCTGTTTCTCTTCCACACTTCAAGTTAGGGACATGTATAGTGATGAACATGACAAGAAAAAATTAAGTAGCAGAAGCTGCACAAAAAATGTTAAAATGTGCTGCTGATGATGAGACTGTTTAATTTCAGCTTTTTGATTCTGTTTTTCTCAATCAAACAAAGATCAACATGCAGTATATTACATATGTTGTTGTTTAGAGGTTTGCAAACAGCTGCTGAGTAGTTGAAATGCAAATATGTTCACAAGAAAACCAAAATACAGCACAATGCAGCTTGTGTGACTGAAGTTGTTACAGTCTATGCCACAGAGAGACATTACATTTCATTTGAACAAGAAATAAAATTAATGTTATGAGTTAATAAAATTAATTTGGTGTGAAATTCAGCCCATGTGAAGGAGCTAAAATAAATCTCCCTTTAGTGGTGTACAAGCAGTACATAGAACTCCTGTAGAGAGCAATCATCATGCCTTTTCAGAAGTCAAAGTACTTCGTAAAGGTCAATATTATTCATTTTTATTGGTGTTACGAAGAGGTTACAAAGAGTGTTGAAATATGTGAAGACATCGTTGTGCCAGATCTAAAAGATCCAACCAAGGAAACAACATCATGTGCCACCAGTAGCAAATTCTGTCAGTATATGATGAACAAGCTGCTCAAAAAATGTTTGCACAAACTCAACCGTAGAATTTCACGCAATGGAAACATTTATAAAAGCAAACCTGTTGACAGTTCACAAATAATGCATATTAAAAGAGTTTTCTAAAAATTTTTAAAATTTATACTTTTCTTAGATTTGTCAGAGAGTTTCCACTGCAGTATTATAAATATGTGACCCATTTTTACATTTTTAATTCTTCAGGGATGCACAGTAGCTATGTACGAACACAACAGCAAAGCTTTGTGTAGTCATCTGAAAATACCTTTTTTTTCTAATCTGAAAGCACAAGTAATATGTAGGTCCGCAGAAAATAAACTTCAGAGGTACTTGCAGGCCATTCTTTGTATTTTGAATTTTTGATCAGGTTCTCCAGGAAAATGCAATCTCCATCTAGACAGCTTATTGCACACCTAGAAAATTTTTGATCTCTTTTAGTTCAGAGGTCTTCCTGTTTATATGTCTTGTACAGTGTTTCTGAAAGGAAAGTTTTGCCATATCTCAACTTTTGCTGTGCTGGGTAAATCTCCATTCCGCAAACCCCTCCCTAAGAAGTGGCAAACCAGGTCCTCCTTGGCCTAGAAATTTCTTTCAAATATTTTACTCATTCAAAGTGAAATTTTTAAACACTGCTCATTTTTCTAGACTAGTGGGTAAATATAATGATTGACTGCAAAAGGAGACACAGAGAGACGTTTCATGATACCGTTGCTTTCAGAGTATGACTTCAGATTCCCCAAATATTCTAAAGCATAGATGTAAAAGTTTCCTAGCTACAATAATCACTCAGTATCTTCTGTTTATAGAGAAAAAAAAGGTAACTTCTTTAAACTCCTCAGAGGATAAGGTGACTTTGTTCTTCTGCTGAAGTACATGAAAAACTTTGTCAATTTTTGTGGGGAATAAATTTAATCTACAGCAGAAGAGATACTTAGGATTCCTGAGGTTTGATTCCCATCTGCATGCATCAAATGATTACTGCATTTCTCCTGTTCTGTTATGTAAAGAGTTTTTTATAGAAAACCAATGTTATGTGCCACATCAGCAACAGCTGTATCTTTGTATTAGCTGAATTGGTTGAGCTGTGATAGGTTCAGGACACAAAAAAAAAAAAAAAAAAGGTAAGTTTTGTAGGAAATGTTAATCCCTTTTAAACATAAAGTTGGAAAAAACAGACAAGCTTTTGGATGCACAAGCCCTTCCCATAATGGATACTTCTGAGTATCCATTATTTTTATACAGATAATGTAAGAAGCCAACCTTCAACAAACAGGGCATGTTATTCCACTTGTATTAGAAAAGCTTTTCTTGTCTTACACAAGTGCACACAATATGTGATGATTCATAACACTGTACCCTGTCATAAATTGTTATTATTAATTATTTCTATAGTGCCATAGGTGTGTATGGCATTGTACAGGCAAATAAAAACTGACTGCTCCTTACCTCAAGGAGCTTGTGATCCAAATTGCATACAACACAGCAAGGGATGACAATAAACAAAGACAGCAGGTGGGGGAATGCAGAAGGAAAACCTTCTGTAGTTGTGAGGATGCATTTCATTAGATACATATCAATCAAGATACCATCAAGAAGTTCACAACCTGGATTTCAGTAGCTTTTTCGTTTTCATGTAGGTAAAATTATAGTTTTATTTGACACCACTTTTGGAAAATACTTACCTTTGTGAAGAAAAAAAGAAAACAACATAAGTATGATTACTGTTGCAATTATCCATAGAGATATCATATTATTTGCATAATTAATTTGATGTACATGTGCATTAAAGGTAACTTAGTATGAAACATTTTATTAGGTGCTGTCAATAACGATGAAGAGATTTACTATTTCATTTTACTGTAGTTCAAAAATACTCCTAAGGGTGCTGTTTCTAATTTCCTGTTTGGAGAACAAATTGTTCTATTAGCAAAACAAAATCCTCTATTGTTTTTCACAGCAATATCCAGTTTTTATAATGATTATTTCTTGGGAAATATATTCAGACATTGAAATGGAAGAGACAAGTCAAGTGACGTATAAATCTTCAGAATTAAATCCTGAAATTATGTTCAATGTGATGTTTGCTGTGACACATAGTTTATTGGTGTTCCTAACCTCATGACACCCTTTTAGTTACATTTGTAAATAACTGTGATTGCAGCCATATTTCTAGCAGCATTTTATTTAGAAAGTATACAATGAAAACAGTACTTTTTTGGAAAATATAGCAGCACTTCTATCATCATAGAGTAATACTGATATAATATAAATGTAATTCTTTTTGTTAACCAGTGCTAAGATTGAGAGAGAGAATGTCTCAGAATTCATGCAATTGCCTGGATCACAAAAGAAAGGAATTGATCTCAACATTTCATCAAAGTGGAAAATTGTTTCTTCTGTGTATTTTCTACTGTGTAGATCAAATGAGTGTACTGAAATAGCAGATTAACATTTGCATACAAGGTAAACATGGCATATATTATATGTATGATGTAGTCAATTTAACAGTGCAGTACACATATACTAGATATCTATCTCATTAGATATTTAAATAATTGTTTTTATTCCTGGTACAGTTCTTCTGCAGAGCTAAGTGCACTCAACTGAAGTTTATTTGCTGCTTGACTCTCTCTAAACAGAATTATTTCTTAGAGAGTGCCTGTGAGCTACCCATGCAAAAAGAAAACATTAGTCAGTGTCAGAAAATATTATGTGGTAGAGTTTTATTTGTCTAATGATTATGTTGGTGTTTTTTCTGGGTGTGTTGTTTGTATTTAGCTTATTTTTTTTCTTTATTGCAATTTTTTGTCCTCATGACTGTTTTGCATTATAATCTGTTCAGGTAAGAGTCTTTCAAAGACCATTATGAAATCTACAAGTTGAGTTCAATACCATCTTATTCATAAGAATTTCTTATTCTACAATGCCCCTTGAATGTCCTCTAAAAGCTGCTGAATTTTTTATTGACCTCATGATCATTCAAGTTGTGTACACCTTTGATTTTGTCATTGTAGCTTCAGAAAGTGCCCTTTTGAGTGGAAAGGAAATTAAGAGTAAATTCTCTCCCTCTGCCTCTTGCCTCCTTTTTTTGTTCTTCCACTTTGGCCTTTCAGGACAGCAATGAAGCACATATTTAAGCATGAGTATATGCCAGAGTCCTGTGGAATCCATGAGTTGTGTATGTGTTTGAGTGCTCATCTAAAGCACGTTAAAAAAAAACGCCCAAAGCCAATCTTACCAAAAAATACTTATAAAAATGGTTGATAAATTGTCAACATTTGCAGCCTTTCAAATATACATCTTACCAGCAGAATGATGGGCTTGATGCGCATAGCTGGCTAGCAGATCTGAACTCATGGCACTGAGTCATCTCAGAAACATATCTCCTATTTGCAGGCTCTGTTTTGCACAAGTGCTAATAAAATTAAACTAAAATTACATAATACTTCAGACAAAAATCCTTCTTTCATTGCTAGTGTTTCTTATTTGGGGATAATTTTTCCAAAGGAAAAGTTGCTTGAAAAATTGATTCTGCTTTGTGTTTCTGAAGGCTTATGAGATTGTATCCTGAAGGACATGATTGGGACAAGTGAATGTGTTTTGGGCTTCTATCAGTTTTCTTATGAGTATGTTACACACCTTGTATATAAACAAAAATTGTGGCTGTGTTCACATCAAATTGATTAAGACTTTCACAGGAACCATCTATTTTAGCACAGCCTTCAGCCTCCAAGAAGAAGGTTTTGTGTGGTAGGTTTATTTGGTAGCAGGAGAGGGGCTACAGTAATGATTCCTGTAAGTAACTGTTGAGAGACCCCACCTTCCCCTGGATCCAAGGCTTTGGTAGCCAGGGAGGGGAGGGGGAAGTATGATCGTGCTGGCCCCTGTGAGAAACTGATGGAAGTTTCCCCAGCTCCAGGCTGGACCCGGCCCTGGCCAGGGCTGAGCCAATCAGCACCTCTGTGGATAACTATTTAAGAGGGGGCACGGAACAGGGGGCGGGTGTGGCTGTGGACAGGGCCTGGCCTGGCTGTTGAGCTGCCTGTCCGGCTTCTCCAGTAAACTGACCTGCCGCAGTCCAAGCCTCCATCATGGCTCACCTGAGAGCCAGGAGTTTCTCAGGAGCTGGTGAAAGAACCTGCGTTGGAAGAGGAGCAGGATGTAAGAGAGACACCTACACAGACACAAAGGTCAGTGAAGGGAAAGGAGAGGAAGGAGGTGCCACAGACCAGAGATTCCGCTGCAGCACGGTGAAGAATCGTGCTGATGCGTGTCGTCCCTGTGCAGCCCATGAAAAGCAGAGCTCGCCTGTAGCTCATGGAGATGTCGCCATGGAGGACCCCGTGTTGGAAGAAGTAGCCATGCCCGAAGGAGGCCGTGAATTTTGTTGNCGTAAATATTGTTAACAAATGCAATAGGTGTTTTTGTGTTTTCCCAAGTCGTATCGGTTTCTTGCCCATGATGATAAGTGGTGAGTGAACCCTCCCTGTCCTTGCCTCAGCCCATGAGGTTTTTAACAAGAGGCTGTGTTGTGGCTTTTAAAACCATGACAAAACGAAGATGTCAGGAGTATTCCCTAAGTACTCTGCTAAACAAGACAGAATAAGGAATACACTCTCACAAGACTTGCGTGTTCAAAGCCTAATTCTACAGATGTGTAAGATTCCTAATGACAGCAGATGAAAACAGTTTCAAGGGAACGATGACAAGGCTAAAGACCAAAGGCAAGAGACAAAGCAAGAAATAATAGTCTTGGGATAAGTATCTTATGGCAGGACCCTGAGGATGCTTGGTAATAAAGTCTAGAGAGACGTTCACCTGATGGATGTTAAAGGGTTTTGCTTGTTGGGAAAACTCAGAAAAACAACCAAAATGAACTTTTCTGTTTCATATTCCAAAGTTAGACCTCACAGATACCAACTCCTAGTTTTACAGTCTCCAAAGTCTCACTTTACTTTTTGCTCCAGAGAAACACGGGCACAAGAACATAGGAGAAATAGTACAAATGGGAGTAATTGGGCAAAAGAGATGTGATCTCTCTTGGCTCATTTAGAAAAACTAATTATTTCAATTGTGAGTCTGTCTGACACATTTTTATAAAGTGCATGAAAATATAGGTCTGGAGATTTTTTTTTAAGGATGGCCTACAGGGGTTCATTCGAATCTTTGCTGAACAGCTCACTGAAGCTCTAATTGAAACATTTAATTTGGCAATCCATAAAAATACCTCAAAATACATTCTATCACAGTGCCAGCAAATATTAAATGTTACTTATTACAAGGAGAAAAAAATGATCCTGTGAAAAATTGATTTTTGCTTCAGAGGTGCCAGAAGGAAGCTAATTAACAAAATATACACTGCATACATGAAATAAGATAGTTTTGATTATACAGTGAGATTTTCAGTGTGAAAGAACAGTGTATTTTTTCACTGTTTTTAATTCTCTTGTAAGTAGCATGTGGGAGGATCTGTACATATCTACATGTCCATAATATTGTGCAATCTTCACATAGCAGGTATTAATTTAAAACTCAGACAAAGGAATCAAGGACAACTGTACCATAAAGCAAGGACAGACAGATGGAAACTGAAGCTATGTAAAATATCTCTTTTTAAAAAAATTATTTTTCTTTTCATGTGTGTGTAATAAAATGGCTTTTAAAGAAATTCTTGGTTACACCTTACATTTGTACTGTTGAATGCTGTTGTTCACTAGGGCATACTAATGAGGAAAACAAGGAACAATTGAATGTCTTGGAGTAAAATGGGGGTCTTTTTAAAGATATGCATAGAGGTGTCTTAACCACTAATAAATGCACTCTACGTAACCACATGTTGATAAGAAGGTGAAGCACCACATGTCTGTGAAAGAATCTGAAGGAGTTAAATCCTTCTCCTGCATGAAAATCTCTGGTTGTGTTTTCTCTCTCCTAAAATTGCCACTAAAAGTACGATTCTTTCTCAAACTGCTCTGTAGTTTGCTATGAGCCCAAGAGAGAAATTTAAATAAGGCTTGCAAGGCAGTGGGAGTGTGGGGCACTGTAAGCACATGGGTCACCACTTGAAGGATGCACATAGGAAAGCCATCTTCAAAGTTGTCAAGAATCATAGAATCATAGAATTGTTAAGGTTGGAAAAGACCTCAAGGATCATCAAGTCCAACCGTCAACCCAACACCACCTATCCCACTAAACTATGTCCCTAAGCACCACATCTACATATTTCTTGAACACCTTCAGGGATGGTGACTCCACCACTTTCCTGGGCAGCCTGTTCCAATGCCTGACCACTCTTTCAGTAAAGAAATTTTTCCTAATATCTACCCTGAACCTCCCCTGGCACAACTTGAGGCCATTTCCTCTTGTCATATTACTTGCTACTTTAGAGAAGAGGCCAGCACCCACCTCACTACACCCTCCTTTCAGGTAGTTGTAGAGAGTGATAAGGTCTCCTCTCAACCTCCTCTTCTCCAGACTAAACAACCCCAGCTCCCTCAGCCACTCCTCATAAGACCTGTGCTCCAGACCCTTCACCAGCATCGCTGCCCTTCTCTGGACCCGCTCCAGCACCTCAGTGTCCTTCTTGTGGTGAAGGGCCCAAAACTGAACACAGGATTCAAGGTGTGGCCTCACCAGTGCCAAGTACAGGGGCACAATCACTTCCCTAGTCCTGCTGGCCACACTGTTTCTGAGGCAGGCCAGGATGCCGTTGGCCTTCTTGGCCATCTGGGCACACTGCTGGCTCATGTTCAGCCGGGTGTCGCCCAGCACCCCCAGGTCCCTCTCTGCTGGGCAGCTTTCCAGCCACTGTCCCCCGAGCCTGTAGCGTTGCAGGGGGTTGTTGTGACCAAAGTGCAGGACCCGGCACTTGGCTTTATTGAACCTCATACAATTGCCCTCAGCCCATTGTTCCAGCCTGTCCAGATCCCTCTGCAAAGCCTTCCTACCCTCAAGATCTCCTGGAGACAAGTCAGGAGGAATGAATGCAGCTCTCTCAGCAGTTTACTCCGTCAAACAAGTTTGTTGGCAGTATTGTGCTGTGAAGTGATGGTGGCTCTACAGTTCTTGGGGAAAATAAGTTTTAATTCTTTTTTCATTATAGCAAATTATTAGTATTCCCTTTTTTGAATTAACAGGTAATTAATGATGTAGAGATATTTTCATTATGCCATTGCATTTACAAAGATTTATTTAATCAAATATGAATTTCCTGTGGGATTTAACTGATTTAAAAAAATATTTGACCAATTGATGAGCCATTATTCAAGAAAAATAAGAAAAGAACCTCATCCTGAACTGTTTGCTAAAACTCATCAACTTAGGAAGAAGGAAGCTGCAATAGTATATTTTATCTGTATTGCAAAACTGTTTGTCTTAAAATAAACCTAGTGAATCTGTTTAAAAGGTGAAGGTATAAATAAATAAATTTCCATTCCAATTTGCAAATAACAATCAAAAATCAAATTTCCAGAAAATATTGACTTGGGACTATAGAATTAGTTTTGTATAAATTGTTCAATAATTTTGATATAGTCAGAAATACTCCTAAGTCCTTCAAAACTCATAATCTTTTATTACTATGCTTTAATTTATTTCAAGTTTTCTGGTGAGAAATGTTTATTCTCTGCACTAATATAAGAAATAAAATGAAGCAGAAATAGGTGATAGTGATCAAAAAAACAGATAATTAATTCATCCATTAAAACCCAAACATTAGGAATGCCAGAATTTTTTGTTATTTTTCAATAGTTTCTTAGCACTGAAGAAACTCTTAATAGAGCAAATTGCTGGAATAAGTATAGAAGGTAGGGAATTAATTAAATAAAGTTGTTCTGTGGGCAGGGGAATTATGGAAGGATAGATAGATAGTCAGACAGTCAGATAGATAGGGCTGAAACAAATTAAAATCTGGGGGTTACATTCTTTGTTAAATGTGAAACTGCAATATATGTTACACCGTTGTAAACAATCCAATCTTGAAAAAGTTGAATGTACTGAAATTCTGAATTCCTAAAATTCAGACACTAAAGGTATGAGTAACACCACAATAGCATGAGGCAGGAGAAGAAGTAAAAATTGTCAGGCATCTAAAATCTGAAGGATGGGACTATTTTTAACAAAATAAAAGATCATTTAGTCTTGGAGAAGTTGTAGAGAGAAAGAAAAGAAGTATAACTGCCTGACCCTGGTCAGATCAAACCCTGACCCTGGTCAGATCATATCATACATTCTTTTGTGCCCAGCTCACGTCAAGATAATAGATCAAGATAAAGGCACTTGAGTTTTTAAGACTGCCTTTTTAGAAGTACTTTCGCCTTTGAAGCTCACCAGTATTAAAAGCCATTTCTCTTTATACTGATGAAAACCTTTTACTGTACTCTAGAATTATAAAGTTCCTAACATGAGTGTAAATCAAAATGATGGAAAGAGTATCTACTGTAAATGGAAATATTCATTATTATTTTTCCAGTTGATCTCAAGTTCCTAAAGTAAATGTATTTTTATCCGGAAATATTAACTTCCAAAAAAAATCCATTATCATTTACGTTTCTTAGTACAATAAGGGAGCAACTTTTAAATGACCTCAGCTTTTAATTTTAAGTTGAGTAATAAAATGATGTGCAGAGAACACTGCACAGAACCAGAGATCACACAAAGTAGAAATGAGTGCCTCAGTAAGTCAATATAGCAACTCTGAAACAAATAATGTCAAGATTGCTTAAAGGTTTCCTGAAAGAGGAAATCTGTTATTGTGCTGTCATTCAGTTGCATAGATACCCTATATCATCTTACTAGTTACAGGTTCATAGATGTAAGAGCTGAATGAACTATCCACCAGTTTGCTAGGTTTTTTTAGAGGCAGTATATTTCTTCCTGGAAAATGCACATAGGTGTTTCCTCTCATCTAAAAATTGGCAAGTGAATATACTACTGCCCAATTTAACTGTTTCAACTTAATATTTTCAAGTGTTTCTTAAAGAAAGATACAGTTTGAGTTTCCTCACTTCGAATTCCAGTTATTGGACCTCGTTGTGTTTGAGGTGGCATTAATCCCTCCTGACTTCAGCCCCACTAAAAGACATGTGTTTGGTGTTTATGGTTTGTCTACTTTCCCTCTACAGTCAATGGTAGGGAAAGGAAAACTTAGAGACCAACTCATCCCACCTGAAGATAACATGCCTAAGACAGGCAGGATGAATCAATGTTTGGAGAGCCTGTTTCCCTCCATGAAATGAAGAAGGAATCCAAATGAGTGTCTTAAATTAAACACTTAGTTTTACATGTCCAAAGGAAGGTGAGATGCATATCATAAATATCAGCAACACTGAAGTGCTCCACGGCATCTGGCTTGTTTTCGGCCCCAGGACTTCTCTTGGTAAATTGTTAAACCACCTTCAGTATCTTCAAACTCTCTAAAGTTTGGACGCAGAACTGTGCTTTGGGACCCTAACAGTGTTGTAGGAGAAGAGATCATGACTTTCTTATTCCTTCTTCTTATCACCCTGTTTAATATATCTGAGAGTTGTACAACATATTTTCATGCTAGCCTTGCTCTGGCAACTCCCAGAGAGGTGATCACTCACAGCAGCCCTGTGGCATAGGATGGCACAGAACTGGATGGACCTTGAAACAGTGCCTCCTTGTGTTCTCACAGAGCCTATGTCAGTGTTGGGTATAAACCACTCCAACTCAACAAAGAGTTGAGTTTTGTTTTTTCACCCCTGTTAATTGCTCCATCATTTTTCTATTCTAAAATAAGGCTTCTTGGCATCAAGATCTAACCTTTTTTTTTTTTCCCCACCCAAAATCAGACCCATTTAGTAGTCTTCTATCATTGTCCTTTAGTTCAAATAATTCTTACCTTCCCTGGTGACAGAAAACAGAGAGAAGTCATAACGACTCTCAGATATCACTTTGCAATGCAGGGCTATCTAGCTCATTTTCTTCCTTCTGGTAACTGAAATAGCAAACTTTAATTCTATTATTCGAGCAAGATGACTCGAGGCAGGCAGAGCCTGGCTTCAGGTCCAGGTGGGCTCACCAGTGTACAGAGTTATAATACTTGACTAGATCAGCTGAAAATTTTTGCCTGATCCCCTTTTTTTTAATGTTATCATGACTCAAACATAATTTGTTACTATTATTAAACTCAAGCCTTTGTCTTTCTCCGTTGATCCCAAACTGCTCTGTAGCACAGCAGCTTTTGTTTTGCATCCCGTTTCCAGTCCTCACATCCTCAAGGTGGCCCAACAGTACTGTTTGGATATATGAATAATAAGCCTCCAAATTTCCTTAGCCAAGTTACCTTTTGTGACAAAGTCTTCTGTGACTAACAAGGTTGGGCATTCAACTGGTTCTTTCTGTCCAGATCCTGAGGGCACCAAAAAGCCTGATGCCCCTGCCCTGGGGTCTTCCTAGCCTGCGCATGGCCCTGGACATGGGCCACCAGTCCCTGCCCCAGCAACACTGCAGCAGTGCCAGTCTCCAGCTCCCCACAGCCCTATCCTGCCCAGCCCTGGGCCTCCAAGGTGGGCCCACCTCCTGGGCTAACCCTGGCTTGGGCCCAACCCCAGCTCAGTGTCTGATGCCCGGGACTGCCCCGGCTTCCCCCCAGCTGCCCTGCTCCTGTCCGGGGCAGTGGGACAGGCCCAGGCTGTGAGGCCCTGCTCTGCCCCCCTGGGGATGCCCCATGGCAGACAGCCCCTGGGAGTCCCCAGCCCATGTGGCACCCTGACACTTCCCTAATGCTCTCTCTCTAGCCATGTAATTGCTTTCAGTACAACTGTAATGACCGTTTTCCTGCCTGCTCATCTCTGTTTTACCTAATGCATCTGCAAAGGTATGAGTTCTATAATGCAGTTTGCTTTGAAATTTACCTTGGTATAAAATGGTGTTCCACTTTCCTCTCCTCAGAGAGTAAATCCTAGCCACAGGTTTATCCTGGCTAGCTATTAACCAGAGAAGGGGTTGCTGCAAGTGAACTTTTAGGAAGATGTCACGACTAAAGCTTTTTATGCCAGAGACGCCAGAATCTTTTCTTGTCAACCAAACAATAGGGCAACATTACGTTAGTCAAAAATATGCTCTTGATGCATTTAACTCCTGATTCTCTTTGGAAGTGTGGTTCAAAATTGCTGATGTGATTGGTGTTAGACAAGCCATTGCTGAACCTTTCGTTGTTTCTTGTCACCCTTCTCTTCTGGATTGTACTACTGAGCCTGGTGGGAGCTGAGAGGACTAAGTTACTATGAAATAACATTTGATATCAGAAATCCAGCAATAATATTCAGGGTTTGTGCATTCTAGGGACTTGTCAGCAATTCTGTGTGCACAACTGAAAAAAATGAAGACGATACTTAAAAGTCAGTGTTGGAGTATTCACATGTAATAGTGGCTATTCCACCAAGAAAATATTCACTGTTTTAAAAGTTGATAAAATCATTATCAAAAAGTTCAGAGACACACAGTTCGATAAGTATTGCCAAGCTAAATAGTGAAATGACCTGTGAAAGGCCAGCAAATTGGAGTTGGAATAGTATGAACGTGCTTTCTGCCAGCTTAAAAATTGCTTCCTCTTTGCAATATGTTCTCTTATCAGTATACCTACAGTAATTTATGGGCCATCATAAAGTGTTAGACAATGTAAATTTTTTTATAACACTCAAATGTGAGTTGAAAGTGCTTCCAGTGCAAGGCCCATGTCCCGAGATGTTTATGCACTCATTTATGGGAGGATTAATTTAATCTGTCTTTAGCCATCTAAAAGTTTTCTTTAAGCATCTCATCTACTGTGACAATATTTAATTGTGAGAGAGCACTCAAGAGAGTCTTCTTCCCAATCATATTAAAAATCAGTCTTAGCACTAAAAATAATAGATTTTTTGTTTACTGTAAAGTGAGCCCAAATAAATAATAGCCTGGGTATCTACACCTTTATGGGATAAAATTATGTCAGGAAAATAATGCATCTTACTTAATATGAAGATGTTCCTTATTGCCTGTTCTGTGCTGACCCTGTCATCACTATCACAGTTCATCTGAGACTATGTGACAGTAGTGTAAATGTGCTTTATGGGAAGGAACATAAAGAATGGCTGAATTACAAAAAATGGATAAATGAAGGTATGCAGACCTTTAATAACACATGACAGAACTGAAAGGGGGTGCAAAGCATTTAATTTCCTTGAGAATGACTCATCTTTCAAAAAAATTGCATAGTAAGAGAGAAAAATCACAACCCCAAATGACTAGTTGCAAAGATTTTGCTACCACATAATGTTATGGACCATAAATATGAGGAAGATGTTACTGTGTTTGGGACCTCAGTCACCTCAACCTCAACAGGTCATTGCAGTACTAGGGCTACAGTTCATCCAGTAATTTGAAAAAACTCAAGGATTTTTCTCTGTACAGTTTGTGATAAAATTAAACATATGTTTTATTATGTCTTGCATTGAGGCCTTTAGACAGAATATTTCTGACTCTCAGGACAAGCTAAAATAGGTCTTTTTGTGCCTGTGTGCTACTTCCTGCCTGGTATTTGGGACATAGGGGTTGCATTTCAACAGTAAAGGGAAGTCCATGCTGCATGGCTAACTCAGGCAGAATACATCAGCCTGAGGTCTGTTTTAGTTTGTTTCTTTGTCTTTTTTCCTATGCTCAACACTCCCACAATTTTATCCTGAAAAGTTCATTGAAAAGTTTCATTTTGGAAAAAAAAAAAAATTACCTTATTCCTATGGCTTGACTGCATTACATTAAAAGTTTGGTCGACTTTCTATTGCCCAGGTTAATGAGGAGCTGAGTGAGATACATTGGTCAGTGAGAAAGTCAGGTACTACTGGTTGTATGAGCTGAACCGTGTAGCTGAGTTATGCAGGCAGCCTGACCACTGGCACACAGAGATCACAGTGCAGAGAAATCGAAATGCCTCCGCAGGAATCAAAGCAGGCATAGAAGGCCAGCACTGAACCAGAGTTGGTGAGCTTGGTTGACTTTAGTGCAATTCATTCCTGATTACTTCAGTGTCTCTGTAAATGAGCTTTCTATCATTTCCTGTATAGAAATGTTCACTGAATCTACATAGAATCATCACAGTACAAACTCCATGCTACAGAAAATCAGCCATACTTTTTCTGGGCTGAAGCTGGACCTGGAAGCAGTATAGCCAAGTTTTTGCAATGCTGTAGCTGAACATTGCATGATCTTGCAAATCAAACTTATAAGCTAGCTCCAATGTCTCTCTATAATATAAACAATAAAACTCCACTGGTATTCCTCTCAGGCTTACATAGCTGCCTACTGCAAAGAAAGTTGGCTTGCCCGTTATTCCGACAATACACCTAATCTAATTCCATTTTACAGATACTTCCCACCCCAGATAGCTAACAGACAGGTACAGAAGCTCTTTCAAAGGCACCAAAGACACCCCATCCTCTCCAAAAAGACTTTAGATTCACAAGTGACCATTATTTCACTGATGAATGTCTTAAAAATGTTTACTCTAATAGGTTTCACTTGGAATTTCAGCAAAATATCAGGAAAAGTTATCAAGCAAAATTGGACACTTCTAGAATTTGTGCAAAATAGGTTTGCTTTTTCTTCTTCTGTGCAGCAAAATGACACTTCAGAAAAAAAGAGTCCAAACTGCAGATGACAATTAGCGTTGTATCAGATTATCCTGCAGAAGGCAGGGGAAGTGCTCCAAGCAAAGGGTCTCATTCTGATGTCTATGCAGTTCAGTCACCCACCAAACAGCTACATCTGTGCGAGGGACTACTGCTTGCAAGGTCTTCACTGCTTGGAAGGGAACAGATTCTGCACTATTCGGTAAACTTGCTGGTATGCTGAAATCACATAATAGCCTGACTTTTACCTGTGAGTTTCGATGATGTCCCCAGCTCCTTTCTGATGGCAGGAGCTGAAAGTGAGTATGAAAAGAGACGACGCCGTTCACAGAAGTCCCCCTTTACAATACAAAAAGTTTCTTGCATGCATATGCATGTAGACCAGGTACAATGTGATGTTGTTTGAGATGAATGCACTTAATGCTTTATGTGCAAATTGATGATGAACCAGTATTGTATGAACCATTGGGTGATGGTTCTCCTGTAGATTGCCTCACTGAGTAAGAAGTTTCTACTTTGTATTTGAAACATGTTGGAATTGCCAAAGGAGGACAATTTGAGTCTTTTCATTTTAGTTTTAAAATCTATAAGGAACGGACAATCACAAGTGGATAAATAAATACTGATCCAGATTTTCAGTCTAAATTTAAACCTTTGTTAAGATTTACAAACAATCAGGTAAATGCTGAGCTTTGTTCTCTGTTGTTGCATGCCTTCAGTTTTTTGTGTAGTAGAAAGGGAAAATATGTTGAAATACACTAAGAAAAGCCATCCAATAAATATACCGTGGTAGAGTGTGCACACATTTTGTATTGCATTGCCTAAATGTGTCCTTAAGAGCCCAGGTTTGACAAAGAGTTCAGTTGGGATTGAGTAGACATCTGACCTGTTGGATGGCACACAAACTTATCAGTAAGAAAAAAACACAGTCAAAAAAAGCCCTTGCGTAAATAGAACCTTTAAGCCTTCTGAGGTAAAACAAAGACAGGAAGCAAATTGTCTGTCAAAAAACAGCTGGCACAATAAATCTAAAAAGACGTCTTGCTGACACTAGTCAAATCTCTGTAGGAGAAAAATACCATCTAACTCTGTGTCAAAACAACAGAGTTCGTTTTGGTGCATGAAAACTGACGTGTCAGAAGCTCAACAAATCCATTCATATTGGGTGATTGTTATTAAAGGCATTCCAAAAAAATTAAAAAAAAGACAACATAAAAAACTAAAATCACCCAATACTTTCCAGATGTGTCCAGTTTGTGGTTCTTGTGACACTGAACCTTTACCATTGGAAATAATTTCCAGTTCTTCATGTTCTGGAAATGGGATGGTTTATTCATCAACTAATTCAGCAAGGTTCGGTGTATCACCAATAACTATTTCAGAAATGATGCTTACTATGTCTCTATCACTAATACAATGGTTGTCTTCTCTTTGTGGAGCAGAACATGCTAGTATGTGTAGTAACTTTAGCTCCAGTACTACTTTCTTATTGAGGGTTTATCTTGCATCTTGGTCTAAAACAGGTGAGGAATATCACCTGAAATGCCGCTCTCTCTACAGGCTGTACAGAAATCTCAAAAGATTTTGTGCAGGTAAAATTTCATTATGGGAAAGCTACCCTGCGTGTCAAAGTAAAGAAATATGATTATTTACTTGCTTAAAGGTTAACATGTGCTAAGCTGCTTTACTTACAGACAGCTACTTCACCTAGCAATGCAAGTCATTAGTATTGGTTCAGCTGGTGCTTATCAGGAGCTGTTCAGTGATACTAATAATGCCATTAAAACACACAAAATAATGACAGCATAATGAGAGCTATAGTTTCACATGGAAATCAAATCACTATGACCACAGAAAGTGATGCTAAGATATAGCCTTAACTTGCTGCCAACATAATCATAGAAAATAATTCACAATGATGGCCTGACGTTATTGTCATTGAGATTGTGGCAAAAGACACAGCAGCTTCCATCTCTGGTAGACTGGAACTTTAAATCTTCTTTAGTCTCAGGTCTTCGATATTCTTGTCCAAAAGTTATTCAAAGAGTTTCCTATAATTTCTATTGGAAATATCACTGTTAAAATCATGCATGTGATCAAATGTAATTTGCGAACAGCTTAAAGACTTGAAATTAATTTTAAAATTAACTTTTGAGGCACAGTATTGGTTAATAACTTCACTTTCTGTTCATAATTATTTTTATCAGATTTATTTCCTTACAGCTTTTTAATTGTTTTGAAGACCATAAACCACAACATTTTCAATTAGAAAAAAAGAAGCAGCTCTTTTATAACACATCATAATTTTACTATTGGTGTTATTAACATAAAAGAACATATTGAAACATTTTTTAAAACTGTTGCAATCTTTAATGATAGTAATAAACTTTTATATTTCTTTAGTTTTCTGCTCTCATCTCTTTTATTATATCATCTATCCTTTTTACCTAAACTACTTCTACCACTGACAAGAGGAAAAAAACTTCTCCATTTCTTTGTTAGAATTAAGTCTTCATTTACTCTTGTTTATGAAGGAACCTTGTCATGTGCCTAAATTTCAATGTGTGAGTAGGAATTTAGATTATTTTCACATATCAAATATTTGTTAATAATTTCAGGCTAAAACCAGCCTAAGAAGTGTTACTTGCAGTTTATGTAAATTATCTGAATTTGTTGTGGTAGTGCAACCCTCCCTCTCGTTGGACATTCAGCACCTGGCGCAAATTTCTCCCTCTTCAATGCCACAGACCAGACAGGAATGTGTTGTGAAGCTGGGAACTCAAGGCTGAGATGCCTCCCTGGCATCTTTGATTCTTGTTTTTCTCTTGTTAGTGGTGTCTTGGAGTAATAAGTAACCTTCAGTGTATCTGGTGTAATTCCGTGAGAGTTAGCATAATGCACCAGAACATAATATTGTCCGAGATGGGCCAAAGTGGAAAGTTACTTGAAAATTGACTTGGAAAGTCAATCATCTCAGATCCTATAAAAAGCAACCCGATAAGGAGACCCTTTGAGCTCTCCTAGATTGCAGCAGGCTGGGTCCAGCGTCCCCCCTGAGCTGGGGCGCCTCTCAGGACCACTTGCCAGCAGAGGCCACACCAGGCCTGCACGAAGTTCTGCTTCTCAAGGCTCAGCAATCACTTGTTGAGGAATGCCAAGTCATTGTATTCAACCCCAGAAGGAAAGGGGAAACTTTTAATTATAGGCTAGTCTCCTCTATCTGCCCCTTTTACAGAGGGAGAACACATTTTATTCTTTAGCACCCCTGCTTATATATTTTACTGGATCCATATATTGCACGATTGTTTGTGTCTGTTTGTTTCTGTGTTTTCCATGCTTTGTATGTACATATATATAAATATGCAAATAATCTTTAGAATACTTTGTAAGTTAGCGTGATTCGCCTCACACAAATCCGTAGTTAAGTCACTATTTTACACAACCCTTGCTTTGCCTCACACCCCCCGCCAGTAAAGATCACATTACTGCTAAATTGCAGCTTTGTGAGCGATTTAATCCGCGACATTCGTTAGTTTGAGAAAAAGGTGCTACAGCATGTGGAGCAGTGAGGAATTTGAGTAAGGAGAGAAGTAGTCATCACTTGTTTGGGGCAAAAAGAGGTAGTTACCACCTAAGTGGTGGAATACAAGATAACTGCAGGATGCCAGAAGACCAGTGTTGCTTCCTGATTCCATAACATTTAATATTCAGAGGAGTTATGTACTTTAATTCCCAAGTGTGTCTTACAAGGGTATTTTATAGGTTCTCTTTTAGGATTAGGAATGAGAAACCACAGATGGAATAGTGTAAAATGTTCTGATATTAATAACTGTAACTGGCAGGAAGGCCATGGCTAAAAGATGGAAAATAATAATAAATATTACGTATAAATATTTTGCAGTAAGTATCCACAGCTAAATTTTACTCTCATCCACACTATTCTCATTCTCACATTGTAACCCACAGTTTAGTACCATTACACGTTATTTCATCACTGATGGAGAACTGCTTAGCCTTGCCATTGTTTGGAAAGCAAGCAGGACATGTTAGGGAAAGTTGACGTATGTAGATACGAGAGGGAGAAGCTAAAAAGATTTTTTATTCTACAAAAGTCTCTCCAGAAGCTGCTGGAATGCACATCTTTGATACTGTCCTACCTACTTGCTCTATGTAGTGTATGGAAAGCTCTCTGTAGTATTTGCCTGTGAAACACCGTGTCCCTCAACAAACAGCTAAGGGATGTGTTTCATACCAGAACTGCGCTGACTGGGTTTATCTCCAGAGATTTGAATGCTGATGAACAACCTCCTCTAGGCAGTCTGAACAGACTATGAAGAGAACTCTGTAAAGCAGCTGTGAGAATAGACTCCAAAGGGGAAAACATTCCAAAGGTCATGGCATTATGTGACGGAAGCAGTGAGCCACGGAAAATAACTCCTATCCAAGAACAGAGCAAGCAGAACACTTTGAACAACTCTGGGAATGGAGAGTTTGGGAAATACTGTACAGGAAAACAGTAAAAATTATAGTGTTGTCTACTGATAGTATTACACAGAGATGATGTGATTAAAGTGAGAATAAAACACAGAACTCCCTCAGGAATCTTTATTGAAGACATATAATTCCTTCATTCCCTTTGCTTCACAGAAAATAATAATTCATAGAAAGACCAGATCTTTGGGTAGTTTTTTTTTCCTTGCTGGAAAATGCTAAGGATTAAAAATGTTTTTCTGTTCATATGGTGTTATAGAAAGCATTTTATTAAGTGTCTTAGCAAGAATAAATTTATTATTTCTAGTATCCAGCAGACTCTTTTTCTGAAATTCTCAGCTGACAAATCCCCATCCTGCATTTAAATACTATATAAAGAAGCAGGATTTCATCACCTGTTTCAATGCAATAAAGAGTTTCTTTCAATAGTACTTCAAATTACAAATATACAGGGCAGATGGAGTATTTGAAGAATTGATTTGCCTATGCCTAAAATTTAATGTTGTGATTAACAGACAAACGGCAAAATATTCACAGGATTTAGGAAGAAACTATTAGGGTTCTTGCCTTATACTGGGTCTCAGAAATGCAGTTTTGCACAAGGAGAATACAGTATTGCTTAGATAGTGCTGCTTGACAAAAAAAAATGTCCCTGGATGGTGTAAATGGCATTGCTATCTTCTCTTAAGTAAACCAATTTGCACTAAATCAAAATATTTGTTCTTACAGATATCTTTCACAGTAGCAACTATCAATCTTGTAGTTGATGTGATTATGCATAATTCTGAATGTAGTCTATCAGACCTTGAGAAAATTGTGTTCTTTACCTTTTCTGGGGTAAATCCAAATTAGTAAAGAATTTCCAAATCACAATATTTCTGATTGCTATTTTATTTACAAATGCAAATTTTTGCATAAAAATAATTATTTAATTTGCAAGGATGGTATAATGACCACCTTAGATTCTGGGGTGTTTTCCAGTAATATCTGTTCAAGAAGAATGAACATTTCTCATTTATTTAAAAAAGATCATGTATGAAACATCCTTACCAATTTCTTAACAGATGTTTTATGGGGTAGGTTTCCTTAGGTAGCTACTTATGTACCTGATAGTTTGCTTTTACATAGGTGGTTAATAAAAAACACACCCACAGCAACTGTGGAAAGAGATAAACAATACTTCAGGTATCCAGACAACTTTGCAGAGATCATTGTAAGTCACCCAACTAACCATTCAGTTAACTTACAAATTCTGGTGTAGCATGGGCTTAATTTTTGTTACCATTGTCTCAAGTTAAAAAATCTATAATACTTTTAGTCTTGAATAGATTTGATATATTCTTGATTTGTAACAATGTTTAATATTCAGAATCCTTACATGTTTAGGAATTTTGGAAAGATATCTTAAAATCCAGCAATCTTTCGTAACTTAATCTGCTCAAGACCTTTATTCGCCTCCTGCATTAGATACAGAATTTTGACCGTTTGACATGTTTTAATGGACTTTTTCATGAGCTTTACTTTCATGATATATGTATTTGGTAGCTATTAAACTGTTGGGCTGTAACATTTGAATTTTGTTTGTAAAGGTCCTGAGGACTTTGATTTTACAAAGCTCTGTATTTCTTGGTCTTGTGGTGGCATGACAATGTTGTTGACCAACCCAAAACAAAGATTAAGGAGCACTAGGAAAATTTGCTTTTTGGTCGTATCTATCACTCTTCACTGATTAAATACTGTTTGAGACTTGTCACCCAAACTTTTTATAGATAAACTGAGCAAATATGAATCCTGTTGGTTGTGATATTAATCACACAATAATACTGATTGTTTTTTCAGTGACATAGAGATCCATAAGATGCATCACCTGACATGATTTATTTTGTTAGTCTATGTTTTGGTTACAGATTTTGATAAAATCATATATTTATTTATTTTAGAGGGATGATGCTTTTTCCACAGATGAGTTTCTGGAAGATAAGAGGTATTAGTGCCTTCAAAACTTTATTCACATATCTCACATTGGAACACAAAGATCTTTCACATTTCAGTATTTTCATGCCAGACCTGCTGGCTGTCTGAAAAGATTCTGAAAAAGACTTTTATTAGAACTTTATGACAGAATTCTTTTTTCTTACCTGGAGTCTGGCTAAGGACACCCACCTGTGTAACTGCCTGATGTGTTTTCACACTCAACAGAAAGGACTTGAGGAGGTTTCTAGGTACATCTGGAGACTTCTCATTTGGTTATGACCCTGTTGGGTGGAAAGTTCCATTCCTGATAGTGTTAGCAGCAAAACAGCAATACTTCCTAATGAACTGGCTTTATTGTGATCAGCTAAATATTTAAGAACTGAAAGCTGAATATTTGCTGTGTCAAAGAAACTGGCAACACACATTCTCACTAATGGAATACTACAGTCTTTCATTAATTTCTTTCCACATTTTCAAATATCTCACAAATGCATACATTCTCTACCAACATATGAAATTTGAAGAACAGGAGACTGGAACCAAACATCAGGGGAGTGCCATTGATGTTTGAACCAGGATTGCTGAGACATCTTTCAGATTTGTCTCAATATAACCTGGAATGGCAAAGGTATGAAAATGGTAAGTCCTGGGAGAACGAAATATCCTGACATCTATTTAGACAGAGCAGATGTGGTTTTAGGTGATGTTTTGTTCATTATTACTCTTGTTTTATCTGGGTAGATTGAAAAGGATGTACTTGACATGTTACTGTGTCTGAATTTTGTCTCTTAGTCTCTCTAGAACAGTAGAGACTATTTTCCTTGTTTCAAAAATTCAGCATTAACAGAAGTTAAGCAGCTCAGCTGTTCATTAGTTATCGTTGTGGTGCTGAACAAATCTGGATGAATGACTAAAAAGCGAAACTTGACCCATAGGAGTAATTTATCTGAGAAAAGGACGTGGGTGCTTAGCCATAGTTATAACATAGATTTTTCCTGTGCTGAAAGCATTTAGAGGTGCTTGGAAGCAGCACAAAGTAAAGACAATTTGTTAAAGATAATGTAAACAATACAGATGATGGTCACATATTATAAATATCTAAAAAAGAAGGAAAGCGTTTTTACTTCCGACCTTTTCCACTCTCATCTAGTAACACTATTGTTATTATTAATTGTATTAACTGTCTAATATTAATTGTAAAATACTTTGTAATGCAATTTTCTATGTTCATGCAAAGTAATCTGGGCTGACTTGCTGTCCATGGGGGACAATTTTCCTTTTCCAAACTAGGCAGACGTTTGCCTGTTGTGTTTAAAAAGTCTCATTTTCTTTCTCTTTTTAAAGTTTCATTTTCTATTTACAATTGTTTTCAGGGTTAATGAATTGGAAATTGGTTTGACTTTGCAATTCCCCAAATCTAACGTCGGCTCCTGTTATGTGAAATATTGTGGCAAAGTATAGGTAAAATAGTGGTAACGAGTGAAAGACACACAGAGCATTTCTGCGTGTGTAGGTTTCTAAGGTTAGACACAAGTTAAAGACATTGATTAACACACTTTCAGTTTGAGATCACTTTCTTTCTCCAGTAAGGCTCAGTTTTAAGGGCAATAATAGCACAGAATACTGTGGTTAATTATGTGTGTTATGGCTTCTAAAATTGTGTACACAGTTCATTTGGAGGTCTTGCAATGTACATGCACAAGCCAAATAAATTAAAAATAAAGGCCTCTTATTAATAATGATTTTTTGACACTTGGCATAGTCTTTTGTGTTGCGTGAAAAAATAGACACACAGCTGTTAATTGACAAGGTAAGTAATAATCCTTTGATTACAGTAGCCAAAGGCTGTCCTTTAATGGATTTTACTTGTCACTTTTAATTCTTTTTAATCTTTGCCTGCATTTCATTAGAGTGGCTTTATCATTCAGATGGCCCTCCTGTCGTTATTCTGATTGAGTTAATGGGTTATCGTCATACCACGGAGCTCTAGTATAAAATATAATAGCGTTATATTTATAGTCTTCAGGGACATTTTTAAGATGATTGCTTTGCCAATCAGCTTTTCTGGTTTTACATAGTACATTATTGTAAATGGAGTACTGTATTTTGCTTTCTCTTGCCTGGTAGGTACTCTCAGTAAAGCTTCTGTCTTAATCTTCCACGACTTAATCTGCCTAGAAAATTCAAAAGCCAGTTGGTGAGGGAGCTAGAAAAGGTCTATTATAATTTCCTGTCCTGCTCTTCAGCTGTGATTTTGACTTTCTGTTTAAAAGCTACATGCCTGCACTGCAATTCTTCTAACAGATGATACAGGTACTTGAACATTATTCAAAAATTTACCTGAGCTCTTATAATACAGCTGTTAAATGGACTTGTTACTATCTTGTGTTCTCAACTACAGCTGTACAGCTGCAAAATGTGTGAAATTTAGGTCTTTATGCTTCATTTACTTATCTTTGGAAAAACTAGTGTTCAAGGTACTAATTTTTTTCCATATGTTATTGAGGAGTCTGATAAATTGTTAACAGTTTTAAAGATAACACCATTTAATGGAGGAAAACTTTGCTAAGTGACTGTGAAATGTGTCAGGCAGCTCATTGTTACCTTTTCAATTACATTCTTTAAAAATTATGCTGCGTGCATGTAGAATAAGGCTTGGGTGAACAATAATATTTGTCTTTTTAGGATGACAGAAGCAATATAATATACAATAAATTATTATAGAGAAACTATTAATACAGTATTGATTATTATATCTGTGATAAGAGTTCAGCTTGTGCTGTTGGTATTGAACTATTATACTCTGCTCGGAACAGATGTCATAATTAAAATAGGTAACAGTTTATGATGTGCTTTCAGAAAGTTTCCTAGGCCATGGCATAAATGTTTATAACATTGAGTTAGCCTTGCCTACGAGGTAGGTAATGAGGAAGATATGTGGAAAATAGCTGCCTAAATTAATCCATTTTTTATTTAAAAATAATTTTAGACTAACAATTTCATTTCTCCCTTTTCTGTAGAGATTTGCTAAAATGGGGTGCAGTATTCAAAGAACTTTGGTACTTATATTTATTGTCTAAAAATCATTGATGAAGAAGCACAGATATGCTGATAATGTATTATATCAGTAGGTAAGATTTTCAGGACTATAAATAGAAATGCAGAAGATTTTTTTTAAACTCTCTTTTACAAAGAAAAAATATCTGTTATTTTTGGGGTCATCTGAGTAGGTAGTGTTAAACAGCATTTTCTTGAAGAGGGCTACTTATATACCTTGTGTTACTTAAATCTTTTACAATGTAGTGTAGAAGAAAAATACTGCATCTGTTGATATGTATATGTTCATACATAAGCTTGCTTATGCTTACTGTTCTTGCAGTTAACTGTTTAATCAGAGAGGGGAGAATTAAATCTTTGTTTTATTTTAGTCACTGAAACTTTTCTTTGGGACACACTTTCATTTGCTATGTTATTATCAGACCTTAAGCATGTAAGAGACACTACAGGGCAAGAGCTCCTCTTTCCCATTTCACTGTATTAAATTGCAGATGTTAGAGCTTGGTGAAGCATGTACTGCTGCTGCTGTGAGAGACTAGTATTCTGTTTAAGTTCCAGATACAACTGTATTTAAATGTTCTGATCAGAGAACAATAACCTCTATGATTTTCTCCCAGAACCACCAGAGAACATCCTTTGGGCAGTCTAGCTTTTACATAATCACTATAATTATTATTTGCATTCCTATAGTGCTCAGGAACCCCACCCAGGAAGGAACTCCATCCAAGTCCTTCTCTTTTATTTCTGTATAAGGGCAATCCAGCATGAAATCTTTACAGTACAGAGAAAGCTCACTTTACAAATTCTGTCCCATGCAAATCATTAAGTCCAAGTACAAGATATGCAGAGATTTTTTGATAGTAGCAAGCTGTGTACTTTTTGAAAAACTTTCAAACATTAATATTTTCAAAACGTTATACTTAGTGCCCAGGCTCTTGTCATCTGCTTTCCCTTTTTGGGAAGCTACATAAAAAATGGCTCACATCAGCATGAATACATTGCACAGAAGTCTACGTAACGGCACTCTGAGGAATGGAGAGATTTTACTGGTTCACGGGTATTCCTAGTCTCTTGTAATTTTTAAAGATTTCTAACATTGTACCTACTGTTTAAGCTGTTTTCCAATTCCAGAAGTCAGCAGTTATATAGATCACTGCTCGACTTGTATGGAAGCAGCCTCTCTTGTTTTCTATCCTTACTTAGTTCAGCATAATTGTCTTTATAGCCTGCTTAAAGATTGGTGCATAGATCTGTATTGATTCCTTCTCTCATTTCTTTCTCTCCTCTATGAATATGTATTTGTGAATGTTGCTGAAAAAAATTGGCAAATTAATTACAGTATTTTTCTAGTCTGAGTTAAAGGATGGGCAAGAGCAGATGACGATTTCTTGTGAGACCTATTAAAAAACAGCGGTCATAGAACCATAAACATTTACCAGAAAGCTATAAGGAGATAAAATGACTCCTAGAAATATTTTAGTGTAGATTTACTCCACTGAGCTGAACCAGAAGAGAAAAATTCATTCATTTAGAAGTGTTTTATGAGCTCTCAAGATGTCTGCTGGACTACCATCCTTGTTCTATATCAATAAATGAGGACTGGATGACAAAGGTAGACAAGTGGCGAAATACAAAATACACAGGAAAGATAGAATGGACGTTTAGAAGATACTGGGTAGAGAAAGAGGACAAAAAATTGACAGAAAGGAGGGAGAGAGAGGAAAAAGGAGAGAGAGACTAAAATAAAAGAACTTAGAAGAGTAATGAGACAATTTATGCAAGTTGAAAACAACAGGATTTTAACTTCAGCTTAGATTGATGATATTTATTACCCGAAGTTTCTAGATATCCTAGCAATAGTTGGGCTTATCTTTTTAATCTCTCTTTGCTTCAGCACTGCACTATGGATTATAATTAAAGCTAGTCTAAGATAGCAACAAAATTTAATAAATTATTCATTGAAAACCAGCAACATTTTCTAAATAATGTATTCAAATAATAATATTCAACTGAAAATAGGTACAATACGGAGAGTATTCAGTGCACAGAGTTGATCCTTGGCCCATATTTTATTATAACTAATAGATTGATTTATTTTATTTTGAGGGGAGGTAAGCAGAAAATACTGCTTTTATTTCTAGCCTCACAAGATAGGGGTATATGAGTGCATTTTGCTGCTACAATTTTCAAGCTCATTTTGGTATAATATTCTAGTAAGTAAAAATAAGTAAAAATGTTCCTTCTCAGGGACTTAATGGTGGCCTAGACATGGATGATAATGATAGGATTATGCTCAGAAGAGGAAAATAAAGATAGTTCCGGACAGCTAGATGTACATTTAGTGCTTCAGAAAAGCTAATTTCCAAAATCCAAAGAATATTAAGAGAAAATTCTAACAGTAAAAGGGTACACAGAAAATTTTGAGTGGAAGTGCATATGAGAAAGGATTTATGGAATAAACAGAAAGCTGCATTGCCTTCTAGAAAGGATATGTTTTCCTAAAAGTCCATTGCAGCATCTATTATTTCTTGATAGTGTCCTCATATTAATCCTAAAAAAAGGCTTTTTTTTTCTTTACTACATAAGCATGGAAACTCATATAGAGCTATTTCTTGGTTATGAACCCCCAATGTGGTGCAGCTGAGATACATTTAGTCATGTTTCATATTATATTCTAATCAATTAAAAGTGCTCAAAATACAAAAACAAATATTAAATGGATTTAGAACTGTTCCTCTTCTTCTCTTTCCTAAGAAGTTGGACCTTTTATAATTAGTTTTGCATTAACATTTACATTTACATTACATAAACATATTGTTTAGTTTTACATTAAATAAATACATATTTTTAAAGCCACTGTCAAAATAATCTTGTTGAAAAGTGGGATGATGGAGGAGACAGAATATTGACAGAATACTGAATTTTATTGTCAATTGAGATAAATTGAATAAGTTGTGGCTTTCTCACACTAAAGCATAGTTGCCACTCTGCACAGACGTCTTCACCACCCCACTTGTCAGGACTTTCTTAAATAAAATTATTAAAAACAGGAACATGAAAAACAATTTAGGGAATATATCTGTGGTTTGGCTCATTCAAACTGCCCTTGTTAAAGTATTTGAAATAAACAGAATCTCTCAAAAATTTCTTTTTCAATTACAATTGTCATAATCACTGTAAACAATCACTGTAATCTGCATTCATTATAAAACTGTGCATTATACTTCTTTGACAGCAGAGCTAGTCAATCTGCTCCTGTACCAATCTCATGTGGTTAATAGTTGAGACAGATGCACTGTATAAGAATTTCACAATTGTACCAAATGCATGTTGTCCTCTTACAGCATTCTGTTAGCAAGCAAATGCTTGAAACAACACCTTCTACAATAAATTCTTGCATAGCTTTTAGAATAATTTAAATGGAAGAGCTAAAATCCATGTTTTAAATCTCGAGGAAAAAGTGGCAAAGCAATGTAGTTTAAAATAAATACGAACAAATTATTACATAAAACCAGCAGTTAAAAAATTTAAATGTCAGTGTATGTAAATGCACGGCTAAGACACCCAAACAAACAACCTTATGTAGTCCATAAAGAAGAAGAGGATACATACTATACACAGTCCATGCTTGTAAGTGATATAAATTTTCTTTTATTTACCCATGTATCTATCTAACTAAATTTGTTCCTCTCTTGTAAATAATTTTCTTTGAAGATTAATTGTCTTTTGTATTTAGAATAATGTCTCACTGGATGTATAAAAATGTCAGATAATAATTAAGTCATACATAATACATCTGCTTAATGCCACAGCTGCATTAGGCAAAGAAACAAAGCCCAAGATGCCCTGAAGTGGCAATTAAGCAAGTCTGTACATGATGTTTTGAGGAGTTTTATATTTGATAAATTTCATATTGTTTCTAATTTGTGCATATGAAGGCTGACATCACAGAATTGTAGGGCCACAGGATAATTCAGGATGGAAAAGACCTCAGGAGGCCTTTAGTCCAACCTCCTGCCCAAGCAGGCTCAGCTGTGAGCTCAGACCAATTTGTTCAGGGCTTTGCCCAGTCTGGTATTGAAAACCTCAAAGACATAGAACTTGTGACTTCTCTGGGCCACCTGTGCTACTTCTTGAGTGTCTCCATCAGGGAAGTTTTTCCCTATATTCAGTCCGAACTTCCCTTCTTTCAGCTTATGCCCATTGCCTCTCATCCTCCCGTCATGCACCTCTGTGAAGAGCCCAGCTCCATCTTCTTGACAACCCCTTGTAAGAAATGCTGCTGGGTCCCTCCAAAGCTATCCTTTTCCCCAGGTGTCCAAGCCATGGTCCTTCAGCTTCTTACAGGGCAAGAGCTCCATCTTGACCATCCTGGAAGGCCCTCATCAGACAAGAAAATCTCCTGCAAGCAGTTAGTGCAAATCTCTCGAATTCTTCAGATAATACAAGAAATTCCTGATGCCACTGTGTTAAGGTGCTTTAGCTTTATTGCAGAAGGACATTTCCAGAACATTAGCAGTTTTTTCTTTCCTTCACTTCTAGTCCCTATCCACTGGGTGGTCTTTCTACTTGTGACTGTACTTTTCACTTTCAAAACCTGAGATTCCATGCAAAAATAAAAGTTGTACTGGTTTCAGCAATGACTGTAAAAGAAATGATGTTTTCAGTTCACATTTTGGGCTAAAGAAATCACTACAGGTCTTATGAATTATGTAGAGACATGAAAAAATGTGATGGTTACATGTGTATTAAATAGTAAATTTTTACTATTATTTTAGTACAAGTACAATGTACAAATAATATTGGGTTGCTTAGTGTACTCTGTCTACTAATCCATCTTCATATGCTGGTGACATATTTATTACAGGAATTTTTATACCCAAAAAATCCCTAGATAAGAAGTTTTTACTGTTTTGCTACCATTTACATATTTTTGGTAACTACTTTGTATTTGTAAATATAAATAGCTATTTAATACTTTGGTATACAATCAACCATTAAGTAATTATATTTTTAATTATTACAGTAATACTACATTTTTTGCTATTATTTATTCCCCAGTTTGCAAATTAATAATTTTAACTTCTACAGGCAATATAGCTTAAACATATTGTTTCTAACAGTATCACCAATTAAGGTTTCACAGGAAGTGAGCAGTATGACAAGAAATTATTGAATCCATTTATATATTTCTTTTCTTGCCCTGTATGCTTTGACCTTTCACTAGTATATTTTGGTCACTCCTTGTATAATTCTGAAGGAAGAAGACTTTTTATTTCTTTTTTGATATGCACTATAGCATGTGGATTTATTTGTCACAGTAGTTGCAAAACCAGTTATAAACTTAGTATTGGATCCACTCAGAAATTTTATTCTCAGTGAAAAATAATCCTTTGCAATGTGTGTTAAGCTTGAACTTCAACCTTATACTAAAATGATCATCAGTTAAAATCATGGCTTGTGGTCTAACAGTACAATCAGTATCTTAGACAGGTGAGACAAGATCATACTCTTCAACTCAGAAATGAATGCACTTGAATTCAGTACCAGAGCAACGGGCAGTATCAGGTGAGAGATAAA
The DNA here is from genome assembly GCA_013400615.1 of Syrrhaptes paradoxus. Classification (NCBI taxonomy): domain Eukaryota; kingdom Metazoa; phylum Chordata; class Aves; order Pterocliformes; family Pteroclidae; genus Syrrhaptes; species Syrrhaptes paradoxus. The sequence goes on from VZTO01022692.1 coordinate 234,685, forward strand.
CAGGGTCACTCAGCAGCATGGTGTAGATTTTTAATAGAAGTAATACCCCTCTCTGATGTTAAACAAGCGGAATAATGAACATGTCCCAAATGTTATACTAAAAAGTGTGAAACAGAGCCAGAGAGCCTTCTAAATGGAGAATGATTTTTTAAACTTTATTTCAGAAATACATTATACTGTGCTTTTAGCTGCTATTTTAATTCTTCTTTATGCAGGCACACACCTGCAACTGCAGTTTTGCACATGTTAAGTTTTGTGAGCAATAGGGAACTGTGATTTGTGAAATATTTATATGCTCTATACCAAAAAATGGAGCTCAGCCTGACTGTCAGATGCCATTTTAGTCTCTGGCTGTGAAATGTGTTTGTCTCTCCCTTACTTACTGGAAGGACTGTATAAAATTAATGGGAAGCTCTCTTTTCTAAGGGATCTTCCAAACTTCTTGGCTGACATTTTAACTTTCTTTCATGATGTCTTTAAAAAATGGCATTACATAATTAGCATTGGAAAAGGCAATGCAATCTATTATTTTTCTTTTAGAATAATTTGGTGAAGTTAGCAATAACTATCATATCATATGTCTGTTATGGCAAATTTTGCTGAAACATACTCTTTGCATGGAGCAAATTTATCTTCAATTAGTTATCCTTGAAAGTGTTATTTGCCTACACGAACATAAGATAGAGTTTTTCATCTGCCACAGAATCCAAATTATTAAAGGCTTTTCAGTTTCACTTTGACATTTGCTATTATAATTTTAAACCTAGACATGCCAAAGGTGGGCTTTTGCAAAACAAATATAGAAGAATGATAGACTGGACTGAACTTGAGTTGACTGTATTTGGGCACACATTTGTGACTAGAGAAAGACCTAAGAAGTCATTGTATTTCTCAAATTGTCCTGATTAGGAACAAGTTGCTGTAGTCATTATTCTTTCTTCACAATACTCGAGATTTCCTATGCAAAAACATTCTGTTCATCTGTGTTTACGCCGGATTTTGATTAGGACTCTTGGGTACTACTGCAATATAAATAACTAATAATTAGAATTATGCTAATAGTAGAAGGTTTGAATGCACAAGGAAGGGAACATTGGTATTTAATTTACTGTTGATCTGATTAGCAATCATGCTTCCTGGAAACGATGATACAATGACAACTAAAATCAATGTCATTCTTTTGGCTAAACATTTTGTGATTTTTCATTATTCCTGCCCTCATTTGGAAAAAATCTCTCAAAATACTTATTCATTGTAAGGCTGCATTTTTTCTGATATGGCAGCTTCATGCAGGATGAGCAATAGGTTTATGATGTCGTTAAAGCCTGGCATCACAAACTGGCAAAAAAATTGTCTATTTTTATTTGCTATTTCGCTTGCTATTCAATGTGCCACTTAGTACTTATAACCAAAATATTAGTTCATCTAATTTGATTTGGCAATTGCATACAGTACAGACTTTATAAGGAAATACAAAGCTAGAGTGTTGCCAGTTTGGTGAACAGTTTTCATAAGAAGTTTCAAAACCTTAGTAAAATAATGATGTCAGAAACACAAAACACTACTAAAACCAAAACCAGAAAACTGAAACTTTGTGCTATGGCAATAGACAATCTACATGTTGTAATAAATAACAGATCAATGTAGAATTTTTCCCTGTTGGGAATTCCTACAGAGAAAAAATATTTGCAGTTATTGACATTGATTAAATATTTATTTAAAACAGTGTACTGGAATCAGTCTCTTTTTATATTTTCCTAAAATGACTGGGTACAGTGAGCTATTAAAAAATTGTTACAGTGGGATTTAGTTGGTTTCAAAGAAGCAATTCATTCTGCTAGAGAATTTATTGCTTTGCTAACATATTGGAGTTACATTTTTGGCCAACCTGCTCATTAATTTCTAAGCTTTCATGCACCTTGTTCTTAAATATGTAAATATTTATTAGAATTTTCACCAGAAAATGGTAATTTACATGTAATTGGTGCAGAATACCCTTATGACAAGCTCATTCCATCCTGTTATTAGTGGAAATAAACATTCCTGGAATTTTAGAGCTTACAAATGAGTTTACCACTGCAATCATCTTCCATTTGCTCCAGCATGATAAGGGATGATCAAACAGACAGTTATGAACAACTTCAAGAAAAGCAAACAATAAACTACATAACTCTCCAATTATAAATAATCTTCTTCCTAGCATGCAGACTGTTTTATATCTTTGCTAAATAACTGCAATTTCATAGTGTTTTGTTTACCATTTAAGCAAAGAACCAGTGCTCATAGACCTGACCTCCAAAAAATGACTCATTCTTTCTGGTTAATGTTACAATAAATTAATTCACAGAAAACTTAAATTCTCTAATGCAGGATGGTGCATATACACCCTGCTTGATATGCAGCCCCAGAGCCATACTCTCCTGAATGTTTTGTTCCTCCTGGCTCAGCACTGCAACCTGTGAACTCATGTATGAAGACACTGGCAATATACCAGAATAAATGGGACATTCAGTGTGCTTTGTCTCAGGCTCTATTTACAAAGACCATTAAGTTTCCAAATGATGTGTCTAAATTTGTTATCACTAAACAAAGAAGTATTAAAATATTATCAGTTATTCAACATTTATGGACATCAAAGTGTGAAATGAAATGTTGAGGTGACCTGTGTTTTACAATATAACCATACAGAAAGATCAGCAGAAAGCTTTGGGGAAAAAAATGTTACAGTTGTTTTCACATAGAAGGAAGGTGATATAATTTCTTACAAAGGATCAAAATTAAATACTTGTTAGATTCTGGAACTGGTTGTAAGAGCATTAGGGAAATGAAGGTTTGCTGAGCTCTAGGGATAAGATATAACTAAAAGACTATGCCAGGATTAAAAAATAAAATAAACTGACTGGGAAGGCAGGTTTGATAACCATCTATGAAGCATAGCCATACAGTTGTAAACAAAAAGTCATAATCTCCCCACAGGCCACCCTTACAACACAACATTAAGGAACAGTACTGAAATAGTGGCACAGAATTTTATATGTCTTTAGTGGAGAGACAAAACAAGGCAAAAAAAAATCCCAGAAATGGTCAATCTCATTTAACTTTAGTCACCTAAAATCAGGTGTTTAACTTTTTCATCCCAGGCACTCAGCATTAAAAATATTTTATCCCATCTGTTTTAGGACCCCTGTTTTACAAGGGCCATTGTTCAAGTGAGAACTATTTCTCCATTGGCTGTAAAGGAAGTTTAAAGTGACCAAATCTAATTTTTCAGTGGTTGAATCAGGGTGAGTTAATCTATCCATGTAAGATTCATCTCAACACACTGATAAAACAGCAATATGTTGAATGAATTTTCACCATGGATGTGGAGATGTACTGTTGAGGGCTAGCTTCAGGACTCAGCAGTTTCCATTCAGATATCAGGTTTGAAACCATCTGAAGAACCTGAAGGTGCACAAGTCCATGGGAACTGATGAGATCCATCCATGGCTCCTGAGGGAACTGGTGGATGAAGTTGCCAAGCCATTAACCATCATATTTGAAAGGTCATGGCAGTCTGGTGAAGTTCCCACTGACTGGAAAAGGAGAAACATAACCCTCATTTTCAAGAAGGGTAAAAAAGAAGACCTGGGCAACTACAGGCCAGTCAGTCTCACCTCTGTGCCTGGCAAGAT
>VZTO01022692.1:245814-258602 GCA_013400615.1 Syrrhaptes paradoxus
TACCCAACTTATACTGGAACCTGGTGTTATTCTTGCCCAGATGCAAGACTCTACACTTGCTCTTGTTAAATTGCATTAAATTTTTCCCCGCCCAAATCTCCAGCCTGTCTAGGTCTCGCTGGATGGAAGCACAGCCATCTGGCGTGTCAGCCACTCCTCCCAGTTTCGTATCATCAGCAAACTTGCTGAGGGTGCACTCTACTCCCTCATCCAAGTCGTTGATGAATATATTGAATAGCACTGGTCCCAATACCGAACCCTGGGGGACTCCACTAGATACAGGCCTCCAACTAGACCATTCACCACAATGCTCTGGCCTCTTTTCTCCAGCCAGTTCACAATCCATCTCACTACCCAATCATCCAGATCACACTTCCTCAGTTTAGCCTCTCTTATTCTCTGCCAAAACAAATTACTAATATTTGCCCCATGTAAAGACTCCAATAGCATTATTACTGGGAACTCATCTGCTCCGAGACTGAAAATCTACCCAATAAATCCAATAAAAAAGTACAGAAGAGCAAGAAAGAGGATATTATTCTAATACACTTCAGGTACATGAGCATGCAACTGTCATGCAGATACAGGGAGATGGACAAGATGACCTAGAGTATATGTCTTTTCTTCTCTGTAAAAATTGTTATGGTTCTATAATTAGATCAAACAAAGTCACGCTTTCCTCAGCCTGCAAGTGGTGCCAAGCGTTATCAGTATGGAAAGGCAGGACATTTAAACCACTCAGGCAGGTGAAGTCACTGTCACTGATATTCTTTTCCTGGGTGCTGATAACGGCTGTTCAGCTAATCCAGTTCATAGAGTACTTTACGATATTGTAATGATATTTGCACCCTTGGACGACAGCCACACACTATTGAAATGATGCTTGATAATGTTTCTGTACCAGTTCTGCTTCAATGGTTCTGGCTGCAGTGTTATCAAAACATTCAGTTTATAGAACCTAAGGTATATTTGGTGTATCCTTGATGGAAAAGAAAAATCAGTCCCTAAACACAGTGACCTTAACGCATAAGTTATAGATGACACTTTTCTTGAATGCAAGAGGGAGCAAATTCTCTCTGGGGGCTCACTTTCTTTTCACTGCTATTTTAAAGCTACAGGCTGCTAATGGACTGTCCTTCACTTCTGCACAGAGGAACCCTCAAGTTTGACCCCATCTCCTTGGTGACAGGCTAGATGCAGGCTAATGGGTGGGCGCACTCCATAGAGAGAGTTTCTATTAACATAACTCAGAAAGCTACTGTTCCTATTTCTAACATAAAACCCTCAAACCCAGAAAGATATAGAGAAGCCTAACAAGCCACCTGTCCAACAGGAAAGTGCTGTATAATACAGTGTGCTGACAAATGGCCTACTGATGTGTAAAAAGCCTTTGTGCTCTGCTGAGTTCAGGTGAATCAGGGCCAAATTTGGTAGAGCACTTGACAGGGGAAGATGCAAAAAGGGGATCCTAGTCTTCTCTGACTAGCATATAGCCAGGCTTTGTCTACGTTAACAAATAATTCAGTATAGTAGGAGTGCATCTGTGAATTGTAACAGTTGGTTTTGAGACACCCACATTGACCTTTTGTTCAGAAATTTTGCTTTGGACAAGAATTAGGCTGCTCATTTGGAAGAACTGTCCTCACCACACATGTGGCTTAAAGGTGTTTGCAGGGTAAGTCATTAGTTTAGAACTTTATGTTTCTATTAGTGGTTGGAGCACATTCAGCATGCACTCAGGGCAGGTCTTCTCCTCTAGTTTACCTTGAAAAAAGCCAGATGGATGCACCAAAACTTCTCCATGAACCAAACCAATGTGCAAGAATTGGAAAGGGTTTTAGGTCTGCTTCAAAAAGCTTGCTGCTGCTGTGAGCCGAAATACTAATGCAGTGATAGACACACTGTCTGAAGAACCCCTGCTTGAGGTTTGGTTTTTATTTCTAATATAAAAAAAATAAATTAAATAAACCACATAACTTCAATCTCATCTATTTTAAGTTTCTCATCTCTGCTGCAATTAATTTCCTTTTGCTTTAAGATTCTCAAGTCTCTTGTATGAGGTGCCCTGGCTGAAATGATTTGACTAAAGAAGCAATGATTACACTGTACTTAAACAAAGGATTCCAGAATCTGATAAGAGCACATCAGCAGCTTTTGTGGTCCTGGAGTCCAACCAACCCCAAGAGCCCTTGACAACTCAAGAGACTAGAAGACACAAGTTTTATTTAAATGAAAGGAAGATGAACGCAAACATGAGGGTCCTCTCTTGTGCATGAGAATACTAATTCAGAATTCTCATCAGGTTGTTTTGCTAGACCTTCCAAAAAAAGGGAAAAATAAGCTTAAATTCCAAAATTCCACGAAAAACTGTGGCACAATCAGACAATATGCAGCTCTTGCCCTTCCTCCGGTAACTTTGAAAAGTTTCTTCTTCATCTGCACACTGACACTCACTGTAAATGGAATTGATCCTGGTGCAGAGCACTAGTCAAGCTCCTAAGTTTTGCCCAAAGAAATATGGAGAACCATAAGCAGGTTTTCTATATAGGGTTGAATTTCATCCAAAATTAGATGCCAGTGTCACATCACTACATTTCAGGGCAATACAACTTATTATCAAATGAAGGATGTGAGGAGAAATTAGGTAGCTTCAGAAAACATCTTGGTGAGCAATTAGTGCAAAAGAAAAAAAAAGATTTTTTTGTTCAATATGTGATAAATTTGCGGGCAGGAGCATAATTTCTAAATAAAGTAATATATTAAATGGTCTGGGTTTGTGCCTATTGTATGAATATCTTGTTTGCCTTGTCACTTTAGTTTTCCATTATTTTATTGTATCCTGACTCCTTTTTTGTTTATGAGAAATATAAGCATGACATTAATTTCATTATCCTATTCTGCACGCAAGCATGTATTACATTTGCAACTGAAGAAGTGGTAAGGAGAAAAACATTCAGTAAGAGGGTTTATTATGCATGCATAAGCAAGCAAGTGCTTGTTTTAGAACAGTACATCTTGAACAGTTGCGATAAGGATTGTCAGGATTAAAGTATGAGTTTTATGAATACACATTTTACAAAAGTAGCTACTATTGAAATTGCTTCATTGACCTCTGCATGTTTCATCTTGAGTAGCATCACAAATTGTGATATTCGTCATCAGACTGAGTTAAAATCTGAAACAGAGAAACAAGGGACAAATGTGGGTATTATTAAAATATGTAACTTGTCATAAGCTCTCACTATTGTAAGTAGCCTCCTATTTTATGACATCTTAAGTAAAAATGAAAAGAACCACAAAAATGTGTTTTTCAGCACTAATCATAAAAGCAAAAACCCTGAGAACAAGAATTTTGTACATTCAAACTAATCTAAAATACTTGTTCCCGTAAAATCTGCACTTTGCTGTAAATCCCAAGATATTAATACTATGCATGGAATGATGGAACCATATCTTAACTTGAAGTGATTTGTGAAAATGCAGCTCATTAGCAGAGCTGGTAGCAGAGACAGTAGTAACACTATTTCTCCTTATGGCATAGTATAACGTTGCAACATTATTTAGATTTAGTGATGCCAACTTCTGTTTCTTGTAAAGTCACACATGTATCTGAGCTCTGTTTTTAGTTCATAATGCAGGTGGCCTAATCTCAGTGACACTATGCTATATGAAGGATGATAATGTAGAAGCTAATAATAAATTTTAATACAGAAGCTTGAATGTATAATGGAATATTGTGACTTGAAATATCAGTAGCTATTCCACACAATATTTTTTATTATATTACAGTTGCATCACATATAAAATATCATATATTGATCTAAAATATTAACAATATAGTAAAACCAATACTGGTGATACTATATTTATTGATATTATATTAATATCAGTATTAATATTAGCATTAACTTAATACTATATATTACATTCTATTTTTATAGTATTGTATTAATGATGTAATTGTATAACAATAAGATAATGTATGTATATTATATTAGATGGAACTATAGTATAGTTTCATAGTTATACTATATATACTAAACTACATAAACTACACATACTGTGTAAAATAAACAGACAGAAATGTTGAAGCATGTATACATTGGGGGGGGTCACCTAGGTAATTAGTATGAAGTTTTTCTTTCTTTCAGCTTCCATGGTTGTATTTTCTCATCTCACTGCTTGCTTTCACTTTTTCCATAGTGCTAGAAACATATAGTGTTGTAGTGCACTCTTTTGTCCTCCTAGAGATTAGAAAAGGGATATGAATAAACGCAGTGCCATGTTCCAGCTCCATCAGAAAATTTACTCTGTGTGGGCATGACATGAAAGGGGGCCAGCGACTTTGTGAGGAATTGTTTCGATAGCTAACTTCAGGAAGGCATCCTTAAGGAAGGACACACAAATCCATTTTTTCTCTTGGTATTTCTTAATTGTGTCTCATTGAACACAATTAGATTTACGCTGGGCTCACAATAGGCAGCTGCGATGCCTAATTCGGCTCTACAGGTTCCAGGATGCAGCAAAGCACATACAAGTTCAGTGCTGCAAAGCTGAGAATGGGGAGGCCAAAGTCCTAGTGCTGCCTTCAGTGCAGAAGTCAGTCAGGATTCAGAATGATTTGAATACTAAATATAAGCTTATGCAACCATAGGAAAAATTTGACTGTGTAAATCACATGTAGGCATAGCTGCTTTTTTATTTCCCTCTATAAAACATATACAGTAATGCTGGCAAAGCTTGTCAGAGTTATTCTGCTAGAACAGAATATAGAAAAATATCTTCTACTGAATTCATAACTGGAATCTACTATACAGGGGTCACTGAATATGGATGAGTGTCCAGCACTAAAGAGCTGTGTTCTTCTTCAATGGGGAAAAAGAAAATTTGCAGGACAGCAGTGACTGTTAATACGAAGTTTGACTCTCACCCAGTCACCCTTGTCATGATGTAAACGAAGGTCTGATTGCTTTTGAATAGATTTGCTTCCTAAATGGTCAAGTCATTGCTATAATGAATTGAGTCAGAACTTCTGCTTCAGTAATTTCAGAAGGCATTATACTTGTATTAAAAAGGGAGGAGAGTATCTCTAAATACATGCAATTAGACCTGATAAAAATATTGCTCCCTGGACATTTCTACAGTGCACTTGTGTTATCCCCCACGTGTGCAGGATGGTTGTGAATACTTGCACTACTGAGACTGCATGTCCCATCAGACAGCTGCTGTTAGTGTGAGCCAACTCAGAAGAATCTAGCTTCATGTTAACACATCAAATCTCATAATAGTAAATTTTCTGTTGGATTTTCCTGACAGTATATTGACAGTGTAACAGAAAGCTGCTCAGAGATGAAAGTTAAGCACGCTAGACCAAAATCACCAGTGATGGAAATGTGCCAGAATAAGTTGCTTTAAACCAAAATGTAAGCAGTGAAGTGTCAGTGGGATGTATACAAAATTATGAGATTTAGAGATTGAGGCAGTGGAAAGTTTGTGCAAAAGGCAAGTAATTAGGAAAGATGGGAAGTGACTTTATCAGGGGGTGTAGTGACAGGAAAAGTAGTCATGACTTTAAGCTGAAAGAGGGTAGATTTAGATTGGATACTAGTAGGAGGATTTTTCCTGTGAGGGTGGTGAGACACTGGAACAGGTTGCCCAGGGAAGCTGTGGATGCCCCATCCCTGGAGGGGTTCAAGGCCAGGCTGGATGAGGCTTTGAGCAACCTGGGCTAGTGGAGGGTGTCCCTGCCCATGGCAGGGGGGTTGGAACTAGATGATCTTTAAGGTCCTTTCCAACCCAAACCATTCTATGATTCTATGATTCTATGATTAACAGAAGAAGATCATATCAAATAGCTCCCTAAAGCTTACTAATACACTTGCTATACAAAGGTTTTTTTTTTCCTGCCCACCTCTGTTAAAATTTTCATTCATGTTGTAAGTGCCAACTCAGTCTGAGTTATCCAATAGTTTAGAAATTACATTCATGTCCATTATGGGCATATTTGGTGTATGGCGTTACACAGAACAATGAGTGTGACCTCCAGACCCTCTCATGCTGTAGCCATGCAGTGAAGTCTCAGTGTACTAGAGGACAATACTGCTGCTAGAATAATAGAATCACAGAATATCTGGAGTTGGAAGGGACCCATAAGGATCATTGAGTCCAACTCCCTGCTTATCACAGGACCACCTAAAACTAAACCGTATGACTAAGAGCATCATCCAGATGAAAATCACTGTTCATTTGCTTCTGCTTTCATGCATAGAGTTACATAGTAAAAAATTATTCTAGTGAAACCAGCAGCAAGCCAGTAAGATTATAAGCAGTTTTTGTGTTTGTTGTATTTTGCTCAAGAATAGGCAGTTTACTATGTAGGTTTTAAAAACTAGTAGAAAATGTCATCCTCTCATCGTTAATTCATCGAGTTGTCTATTTTAATTACATCAGGAGTTAGAGAGCTCACACAGTTGTATTCATAAGTACTCATTAAGGACATGCACCGTCAAATCTATTATCTAGTAAGATTGCACACCGTTTTATAACACATGTGGTTGTGCTAGCAGGTTATCTAAAATCAAAGTTACAAAGTACTTCTGTTCACTCATGTAGCATTAAAGTCATCAAACATTCAATGCAGAATCACAGTTCAAAAGTAAAGAAGAATGTAGAAAGTGTGTAATGGACATAAATTCAGTCAGTTTTTAAGAAGAGTGGTTCTTAAGAAATGTGACACGTTAAGGCAGGAAATTTAATGACGGTACTCTCAGAGTTAAGAACTTCTCATTTGTATTTATAATAGGTGATGGTGAAGCCAGCATGATGGGTTTGCCCTTGGCTGGGGGCCAACCCACACACCCATTTACTCATTGCCCCCTCCGCCCTTCCCCACTCCACCCCAGCATAGGGGGGATAATCAAAGGGGTAAAGGGAAAAAAGGACTTGTGGGTTGACATAAGAACAATTTAATAACTAAACTACAAATAATATTGAAAATAATACTATATGCAAATATACAAATGAGTGATACAGTGATACTTCCTCCCCACACCCAATGACCAAGGCTCAGCTTGTTCCCGGCTAATGAGCCTGGAGAAGGGAGAGTCCTGAAACCACACTCACGGAACAGAGATAACAGTCCGAGTGTCCCAGACCGAGAGCTGACTGGGGTGGCGAGAGAAGGCCTTGGGAGAGGGATCATCTGGAGCAAGATGACCCAGAGAAAAAGAGATCTGGAACCAAAAAGGGCCGATCTTACGGAGGGTCCTCACCTATGTACTGGGCATGACATGTATGCTATGGAATAGATTATTGGCCACTCTGGGTCTCAATCCCAAACCTAAGATCAAATCCTGGGCTAGTAACTGGGGCTGTGCTCCCTCCCAGTTTCTCCTGTTTGCGGACAGCCAGAGAAGCTGAAAGGCCTTGGCAGCCACGTAAACATCGTTTTTTATCAGCTTTCTTCTGAGCACTAATCCAAAACACAGCCTCCTGCTAGCTATTATGAAGAAAGTTAACTCTGCCTCAGCTTAACCTAGGACAGCCAGAAATATGCTTTCAAGTTGAGAGATGCTAGCCTAGCTCATTTTTCTGAAATCAGGAACCTCTAATGTTGCACTATGTTCAGTAAATTAATGGGATTAATTAACACCCCAGGAGGCCTTGTGAAACAGCGTCAAGTTGTAATCAGCTGCTTGAATTGTTGTATCAGGAAACCTCAGGTCTCTGTGGCAGCATTAGCTGGTTATGTCTGAGTAACGTAATCCCAAACAAGTGTTTGTGACAGAATTAACTCTATGCTATATGGTTTATTCATTTGTGGGGATATAAGGGTGGATCATCTCTTATTTGTTCAACAAAGTATATATTTATGATCTTTTGTGCCCCAGACACTGATATACTTATTTTACATTGGATATTGTATTCTACAATGCTATTCCTAATGCCAGTGATCATGTATGGTGAATTCAAGAGCATATTGCTATCAATTTGGTACCATATTAATCTGATACTCAAAAATTTCACAGCAGAAGAAATGTAGTCTTTGATTATGAAGAGGTATTCTTTTCCTTTTCCACATCTTGTGTTTGGTTTTTTTTTTTCAAATCTGCCTCTACAAGAATATGCTCACTCTCTCTTTTAATATTTTTAATAACCTCAGGAAATTCCACTGGATCTAAATCTTATTTTTTGTTTTGTTTTTTTTTTGTTTTCCCACTTATTATTCCCATTATAGCTGTATCTCATACTCCCATTAGTACTAGTAACAAAACTTCCACTGACTCCAGGCTTGTTGGACTGTGCTAGACCTTGAGTTGGAGACAGAGGTGGCTACATCTCTGCTTTGTTTTCACCCAGTTTCTGTGGGGGAACCTCACCAGGAGTTGAGAATTGGGTGGAGCATTATAGGCAAACATTTTTAGGTGGCCCTTCATGCTCTTTTGCAATATGCCCTTACCCTGGGTGAGAGGAAAGCAAGAGGAGTTGGTAAGTGGCACCAAGGTGTCTCAACTGATCATGAGTGTGGGGGCTTCTCCACACAACCATGATACATCTCCACACCAACGATATATTTTTTCTATGAACAAGTAATCAAATACATTGCAGTCTCACAGCTGATTAATTAGCATCACTACTGACTATACCACTTGGTAAATACAGAAACTGGCAGGTAGGACCAGGGTTCTGTCTCTGCCACGGGTTGTAAATTGAAGGAAAGAGGTGACCAAAAAAAAAAAAAATTAGGAGTGAGAAAAGTGAAGTGAACAAAGCCACAAAGTCATGCAGGATCAGCTGGAAGTTGAGCAAGATATCATAAGCTGACAGGATTCTGCTCCATGCCCCTGGATCTGATGTACACTGAGCATGGAACTGTGAAGAAAATCACTTGGTACTTGAGTCACATTAATCTACAGTAGTGCTCAACACTGTTGCTGAGCCACCACTTCTTGTGTGTCTCCACTCACTTCACTAATGCATTCACTCCTCCCTGCTGAGGAGACCTCCTCATGCTGAGAATAAAAACTAACACTTTATCTTGAAAAGTCTCTTGTAGAGAGAGGTTGGAACTGAAGAGCATAGGCACTACACAGAGTTTTTGGATTAGTTAACGTTAATTCAATTTTAAGTCTGGAGGTACTGGAAAGGGCCTGAATTAATGTCTTCCATGTTTTCTACAGTCAACAGTCAAGAATTCATGTTAATTCTTTTGATATGTCAGCAACTACTGTCCTTTACTTGTGGATATATTGCTAAGTCATCACACAGAAGTAATTTTGGAAAGTAGTTTCCCTTTGGGTGCAGGGTGTGCTACTGGGCAATTATTCCTGCATGATGGCTTTTGAGCATGGGATGGCAGAGAATTTTATTTTGGAAATTGCCATACTGATGCCATTAATCTGCAAGTTGAGTGCCCAGTTGTATTTAGAAATAAAATTACTTTTAGTTGCCAGGTGTGCTACAGAGGGGGTTTCAAGCCATAAGCATTTGGCTAAAAAAAGAACTAGAAAAAGTATTCCTTCTTTATACCCTTCTACCTTTCCTTCTATCCTTCCTTCATTCCACCCTCTGTTCCACCTTTCTTTTTACCCTTCTTTCATTCCTGTCTTCCTCCCTCTCTCCCTCCTGTATGGTTTTTTTTTTCAATCTGAATGCAAATATGATACTTTCATTTGACAGATGAATGAAAGCAATTTTTTTGCTTTGACTCAGATCAGTGGAATTGCAGCATGCACAAGACTGCAGAGCTAATAAAAAGAAGTATATAGAATATTGCAACTCACATGAATGTGTTCAGGAAATGGCAGGGGAAGAAGCATATATGTGTGTGTAAATAACCTTCCTTTCCCATTTGGACTTTATAGAGAAATTTGGAATTCTTTCTTTTTCACTTGGATAACCTCAAGTGCTGAGGAAATCTAACGCTTTCATAAATCGATATTTTGGGCTTCTGTTGAAAAAAAAATGCAAAAAGGGATGCATGAAAAGCTAACGTGCAGAAATACCTTGGTTTCTGGTTAAAAACGTGTCATCAAATGCTACACAATGCAATGACGAGGCAGTATTTTATGGGGAAATTTTAAGAGAAGGTGGACAGTGCAGATATAATTCAAATGTATGATTAATTCGTAGTCTATTTTTTCTGAAGTAGATTGCAAATATACATAATATAAGAAAATAAATTGACCATTCTGGATTTACTAAAAGTTTAGCAATATTTAATCATAAAATGAGCAATTATGCTCTGTTACTATGAGCAATAAAAACTCACTGATATTAGACATCATATTGCATGATTTATGGTATTGAATTAGACTACATGAGCTGGCTCTAATATTAAGTAACTGCAAAGAAGAAGTCAAACAACATTAAAAGAAAGAGGATGTAAATGTTTAATGTTATTGTTATTAAAGACTGTAAAAAGTTATCTGATATGATTAACCTGTAATTTATGAAAAAAGGCACTTAATAAAGAAAAGGTTCTAACAGCCACTGAGGAGATGCATGATAACTATTCGTGTGCTCACAACAAATGCTGCATTTTCCTACACAGTTACTGCGTGATCAATATCATTATTGTAAAGTGCTTTTAGCTAACTCAAATATAGAAGACAGTGCATATAAGTCAAATTTTGTTCTGTTCTATAGAAAGTTTTAGGTCAAAATGTACAAAGGTCTTAAATTATGTCAAGTAGGTTTCATCTGAAAAGAGGTGTCAGGCAAAGAAATACAATATCACACCATCTATTAAATACAGTGCTGGAACATGTGTTGTGCTTTAAAAACTGCAATTGGAAAAGTGAGAATGGTAAGAGATAAATGAAGGACTAACTCTTAAGATTAATTGATAATACCTCACTCATCAGAAAAAAGGCAAAAGAAATGATCACTTGAGAGGAGAAGAGATAAAGCAGTATGAAATAGTGAACAAACTGAAGGAATTGACTTTAAATAGAAGGCAGACAATAATGTCACAATCAGATTCAGTGAAGGACTCATGCTTGTGCAGAGAAGCAAGACTACAAGGAGGAAGTGAGAGAGATATTTTTCTTCTTCTCTGTGACAGGAAGAGTTTTTCCATCTAACTTAGAAACACTTTTTATTCTATCTATATTTTAAGATAGTCTTATTGAAATATAATTTAACTGAAGCCTTAATGGGGAATCTAGATTTAGAGCAGTAACATCGGAATCCCCAAATCTGCAGAGTATCTGGAAACATTCTCAGATGCTCTGCAATTTTTTGTCTTTTGAGTTTTACCCAGGGGGCTCTCAGAATTTACTTTTAAGTACTTAGAATATAATCCTAACAGTAATAAAACCACATTCATTTCCACTGTTATCCCAGAAATCATTTCAGCCTCTACAACCGTGTCACAACCCTGACAGTTCCAGTGTTCTTTGTGTTCTCATGTTGTCCTTGAGACAACCTTGAACACAGGTTGTTGTTCTAGTCACAGAATGAAAACCATTTTTTATTATTTTTTAATGTCAGTGTTAGTATTTGGAAATTGTTATTTAGTTACTTCATACCTAGAAAATACTTTCAAAATAATAAGTCAAATACTAATCATAACACTAATATAGGACATCAGTTAACGAATCTCAGAGATAAAAATCAGGCGGCAACACATATCATTAAGTGAATTTAGTCTAACTGTAGATTTTCCTAAATCTTACAATCAAATTTAGTTTTCTGTTATTATAGTCAATCAAACCACATCATATATTCCCCTTCATAAATGTATCATGCTCCATCTTAAAATGACATCCACTACTTCAAGGTGAAGTTTGCTCTTGAGTCTGTTCTGATGGTGATCCGAAACCCTCTGGATTCCAGCCTAAATATAGTGAAGGCTTTATGAACCATTTGGTCTTTACACTTGAGTGAAATTCCACACTTGCTGTATTCATTTTTTTTCTTTTATGTCTGCATCTCACTAGATGGTTAATACATGTGATCAGATCCTTCATCATTTTTTTGTTTCAACTAAGAGTTGCCCCAATCCAGGTGCAGGACCCTGCACTTGGCCTTGTTGAACCTCATGAGGTTCACATAGACCCAGTTCTCAAGCCTGTCCAGAACCCTCTGCATGGCATCCCATCCCCCAGGTGTGTCAGCTGCACGCCTCAGCTTGGTGTCATCTGCAAACTTGCTGAGGGTGCACTCAATCCCAATGCCTACATCACTGATGAAGATATTAAACAGTTCTGGTCCCAATGCAGACCCTGGAGGGACACCATTATCACTGATCTCCACTTCATCCCTTCATTTCCTGAAATTGGTGATTAGCTTACTTTCCTATATATCTTATTTCCATTTTAGTTCTAATATACTCTTTGAGATAGTTATTTGTCCTAGAACTCATGTTTCTTTACTGTATGTCATTCTGGGAAGTTTTGTTCACTTAAAGAAGTCATGATTTGATAATTACTTCATTTAAGCTCTTTAAATATATTCCTTTGCAATGAAAAAATGATCAAAACTCTCAAACTCACTTGATTATATACTGATTTTAAAATTAAACCGAACACATACTTTTTTGTGCATAACTTTCAATTAGGAACCTAATTCTTCCAAGCTCAAGATAGGTGCATCCCAATGGGTAGGAAGTTAAGAAGGGGTGCCAGGAGGCCTGCATGGTTAAACAGGGATCTGCTGGGCAAACTCAAGTGTAAAAGGAGGGTCTATAGAACATGGAAGGAGGGGCTGGCCACTTGGGAGGAGTACAAGAATGTTGTCAGAGAGTGCAGGGAAGCAACTAGGAAAGCTAAGGCCTCCTTAGAATT